>RCUC01138908.1:0-47093 GCA_003697995.1 Taxidea taxus jeffersonii | reverse complement strand
CTCTCTCTCTCTCTCTTTCTGTCAAATAAGTAAATAAAATCTTTAAAAAAAAGATTTAGAGAACAGGCTTTACAGAAACTAGTGAGAAAAAGGGAGAGAGCATTACAAGAGGAGTCTGAAAAAAGCATGGGTATAATGGCACACATATTTTGCTCTGTATCTTGTAGACTGTAAGAGTCCCAGAGCCCAGAACTGGCCCTACTAATATTTATAATATAGTATATAATCTGGTACCCACTATTTGCTGGACTGGATAGAATCTCCTGGAAGACAATAGGGGGAAAAATGACAGCATCATGAGCACTATAATTCTCCTCATCTATTGACAGGCAGAATTCAAGTTTTCCTGGAGACTCAAATATTTCTCTACCACTGAGTATTGTGAGGAATTATGAAGAGAAATCTTTATTTGGGTGACATTTGGTCACATAATGCACAATGGCTTCATCTAAGGCTTTGAAAAAGATTTAGATGTGCCCTTCAACTGCCTGTTTCTTATATTATCTTTCTCTAAAAGCCAAGGGCATATAGCACTACATAACTCCAAAATGGCATTTCCATGGAGTGATGAGCTAATATGGGAGAGTGGGTTGCTTTCTGACCAAAGGCAGGAAGAAAGTTGAGAAAATCTAGGGATGTGTCACTGAGCTATGGGTGGTGGACTGGGAGACAAAGAGGTAAATCACAATCACCTGGGAGAATTTTTCAAAATGTAAATCTTCCTTCCACCATGATTCTAGTATTACCTAGGTCCCTGAGAGTAGATAGGGGTAAGGAAGGATCAGAAAGAATTTTTAAAAATACATCTCTCTTTCCATTCCTCTCCCCCTCACTGTCTTGAATACCAATGACCTAGAAGGATGCATTTGTATTTGATATGTCTTTCTCAAATATCAGTATACATCTTATGTATGCATATATGTATATATTTATATGCCATCTCATTCCAGAAATGATGGCAGATGGCTCACAAAGCTACATTAAAAAAAAGAACATAAAAAATAGAAGCAAAATACCAAGGAGAAAAAAAAAGTTGAAAATTTAAATGTGAGTAGCCCTAAGTGCATTTTCATAGTTCATTTGGCTTTGATTCAAGAGAAGCAGAGCTCACTGAAAGGAGACACAAGGGCTGAATGCAAACTTAGTGTTCAAGGAGCACATGAGTTTTAGGTGCCGGAGAAACTGATCATCTCTTACCTGACTTGAGTTCTCACAGAATGGAAGCAGTCTTACCTGAAAGGGAGGTGGGCAGCAAGAGTCCCATTTTGTAAAATCAGGGGTGTTTCAGTGTCCCCCCAGAGAAAGCCTGGACAGGATAAATGTTAGAATCTATGGAGTTAGCAAGCAAGGTCAAGAATTGTTATTGTTGGTTGGTCTTATTACCTCTCCTAACCAGAGAGATGCCTCAGATTGAGGCACCTGGAATCCAGCCTTTTATATTCAGATTCCATCTTGACCAATGGTTGAATTACAGATGTCTGGGTCTTCCTAATCCTGATTCTATTTGAATAATTTTGCTTACTACACACAACAAATTTTGTACTTGGAACATGACCAGGCATTTGTGTAAGATCTCATGATAGGACTGGAAATGGTGGTATATGTGTGGAATGTTGGGGCTGGAAAGGCACAGATGGAGGAGGGTAGAATATCAGTTAATTCCATCCCTGGATAATAATTATTATAGCTAATATTACTCAGGACTTGTTAAGTGCTGGACATACAAAATAAACCAATCATGGATACGCCTTAGTGCTCAGAAAGAGTACCTTCTGGTTCTCTCCATGATTTCAGATCCTTCAGGTAGCTATCATAAGGAATAGCATATGGGTATTAAATATATAGCTTGCTGATTATATAAAATTCAGAATATATGGAGAGAAATTAACAAACTAAAAGCCAAAATGCTCTCAAAAGTATTCATACAAAAAGGCTGAGAAGAAATTTTTCTCTCAGGGTCAAGTCAAATGAAAGGAATAGATACTATTTATTAAATGTCTACTATATGCCAAGCTCTTTACAATCTCTCTATTCTTACAACTTCCATGAAGCAGCACCTATTCAAAGAGGAAGAAACTGGAATCCAAGCTACTTTCCCTATAGAAAGGGAGAATAGAAGAAATAGAAATAGACTCCAAGTGACAATAGCATCCTTTCCGAATTCTGTCATCTATTTACTTCAATGCTGAAGGCTAACAATGCAAAGATAAACTAATTAAGGGAAAGAATAGCTGGCTTGCTAGTTAGGAGGGATACCTTGCTAATCTGTTAGGAATCCAGTAGAATATATGTCTTGATATAAATGGTGACCAATAATGCCATTAAATCATGTTGATTCTCTATCCTACTTTTCTCCTCTGCTCCCTCTCCACTCCTACCTTGGTTTAGGTGGAAGAAATGTAAACTTGAATCAGGCTTAATTTACTGGTAAGGGCTCTATAATGGGTAGTGTTATATATCAACTTGACTGGGCCATAAGGTGCCCAGATATTTGTTCAAACATTATTCTGGGTGTTTCTGTGATGATGTTTGTGGATGAGATTAACATTTAAGTCAGCAAACTGAGTAAATCAGGCTGCCTTCCTAATATGAGTAGACAACCTGTAATCAGCTAAAGGGCTGTATGGATCATAAAGGCTGACCTCAGTAGGGAAGAGTTTACCTGCCTGACAGCCTTCAAACTAGGATATCAACTCTTTCCTGTCTTCATACTTGAAGTGAAACCTCAATTCTTCCTGGGTATCAAGTCGCCCCACCTTCAGAATAGAACTAAACCATCACCCCTCCTGGGTCTCCAGCTTGCCAATTCACCTTGCAGATCTTGGGACTGGCTAACCTCCATAACTGCATAAGCCAATTCCTTATAATAAACTTCTTTATCTATATATGTGTGTATACATCTGATTAGTTCTCTTAAGAACTCTAAAACAGGCTTACTGAACAGAGAATCCATATTTGATGATTTAGTTCAAGGAGATGGGAATATGGGAATAGCTCTAATATTTTGCTTGGTTAACCAAAATATGTATCCAAAGGGGTTCTACAGTAAATTAAGATGAACTACCAAAGCTTCCTTGGTGTACTATATATGAAGGTATTCGAAGGCCTAAGGAGATTAGAAAGCTAGAATAAACTAATCATGGAAGACCTCCTCATCTATTATGGAAGGGCCCAGAGAACACACCCCTTCACTAAGACTGTAATAAATTCATGAGGGGACCTTCTCCCCCAGCATCCTTGAAAGATTTGGTGGTTGTTGTTCTCTGAAAGTCAGATATTAGGGTGTTAATTGTGATTCCTAAATGCAAAAGGAATGATAGAATTCCGTGGGACCAAGTGACAGAAGAGTATTCAAAGCAGAAATCAAAACAGTCTAGCTCACAGAGATCTTTGGCATTGGCTGGTTGATTATGCTGTCCTTAGTACTAAAATAGTTAGAGAACCTATTAAAGTCTTATTTTATCTGTATTTTATAGGCAGAAAAGCTCTAGGTCTAGTGAACAGAAATCTGGCTTAATGATACCAAACTAGACAGTCACAGCCTCTCAATCAAGTCCCAGACTTGAGCCAATTTACCAACTCAGAGGCAGTGGTCCTTGAAGAAAAAGCCTGTTACACTGTCAAAAATTTATGTTGTTTACCTCCCTCCCTGCCTACTCCAAAAGGACTTGTGACTAATTACCAGGGTGACTGTGCATTAAGGAAGGAGAAACAATCAGACTCTTCAGGTATTGTGGGACACAGGGTCTGAATTGGCACTAATTCCTGAAGTTTGAAGTGTCACTGTAGTCTGCCAGCTGGAGTAGGGGGTTATGAAGGTCAAATGTCTAATGGCCTTTTCACTCAGATCCATCTCATAGTGGGCCTAGTGGGTCCCTGAAACCAACCTATGGTTATTTTCCCAGTTCTGAAGTGCGTTGTTGGAATAGAGGTACTCAGCAGAATCCACACCTGGGTTCCCTAATCTGTAGAGTGAGGACTATTATGGTAGGAAAGGCCAGGTGGGAGCCTCTAGTATTCTATACTAGAGGGAAATAGTAAACCAAAAATAATACCACATTTCTGGAGAGATTGAAGAGATTAATGTCACCATCAAGAACTTGAGAGATGGTGAGTACCACTTCTACATCTTTGTACAACTAGCCTATAATAGTATGCCTATGAGGAAGAAAGCTGGGCTCTTTTCACCACACTTAATCAGGTGATGACTTCTTTTATAGCTCCTCTTCTAGATGTGGTTTTGTTGTTGGAGGAAATCAGCATGTCTTCTGGGACCTGGTATATGCAGCTATTGGTCAAATGCCCTTTTCTCTATAACTATTCATAAGATCATCAGAAGTAGTTTTTCAGCTGTCAAGGCCAACAATTCACCCTCACTGTTCTATAGAAATTCTCCAGTCTTATCCTGTAATCTAGTCCATAGGGACAGGACCACCTGGGCAAGATGGTGGAATGGTCTTTTGAAGACTCAGTTACAGCTCTGGGTAGGTGGTAAAATATTGAAGGGAAGGAATAGTCAGTCTCCTCTAGGGTGCAGAATATGCTCTGAATCAGCATAGGGTTCTATTTCTCCATAGCCAGGATTCATAGGTTTAGAAGGTAAATGGAAATAGCATCACTTATTAAGACTCCTATTGATCCACTAGTCAAATTTTGCTTTCTGTCTCTTTAACTTTAGATTCTGCTGGGCTAGAGGTCTTAGTTCCAAAGCGAGAGATGCTTCCACTAGCCACACAACAATGATTCCAATGAACTGGACTGCCATCTGACCATTTGGAGCTCCTTGTGCAAGTGAATCAACAGGCCAGAAAAAGGTGGGTGGAGAGAGTTACTTTATGGATTGGGGTAATTTGTCCTGCCTATCAAGGGAAAATTGGGTTGCTACTATGCAGGGATGGTCAGGAGGAATATATCTGGATTGCAGATAATCTTCTGAGCCACTTCTTAGTATTTCCATGCTCTGAATTAAGTTCAACAATCCAATTCAGGCAGGACTTCTAAAGGCCCAGACCCTTCAGCAATGAAGGTTTGGGTCACCCACCGCTGTTCAAGGACACTCAATAAGTTGAGGTGAGTGTTGAAGGCAAAAATATGGTATGTAGTTGAAGAAGGTAGTTGGAAAAATCAGCCATGACTCTAACCAATTGCATACAAGACTTTAATAGTTATGAATAGTCCTTATTTTAGTACCAATGTTCAGACACATATTAACTGAATATTTTTCTTTCTCTCTGTCTACCCCTTGTCCTCTTACACCAGCTATATTAATAGATATTACCTTTATATTCTAGTATTTAAAGCAGAAGATATGAAAGGGGGAGTATGAATCTTCTAGGGGAAGAATGAACATTACACAGAGGCAAAAAAAGAACTTTATATCCTCTTTCAGAGAAAGAGTATTTCTGTTTGCACACTGGGTAGTTGTATGTTAGGTGGGAGCATGACTTTGTTATTGTCTTTATTTGGAGAATAAGTATTTCAGGAATGTATATGAGCACCAAGTGGTCAAGAAGAGGACTATGGTGGCTTTGTAATGTAGCACTTGATTAGGCTGAGCAACCCTTTCTGGAATTCCCTCTCTTGTGTGTTTGTGGTTAGGGTGAGCCACAACAGCTATTCTTGTGGGAGACTGGGGTTGGGTGGATGCTGGCAATGGAAGGGAAGGGGCAGGTGCTTTGCAGCTTGCACTTGTTCTCACTCATCCGCTGGTTCATCTCATTGGTGTAAGGGAGTAGTCAGGCCTGCAACTCCTCTAGCATCCCCTAAATCCTTTTTCAACTTATCCAATTCTTGGGCCATATGTGTGTTTCACTACTAGATGGAGAGCCTGAGCTTCTCCAGATGCCCACACCACCAAGGCCAGAGGCAACAAGAACTGACATGGGTTTCAGTTCATCCCATAGGGTCCTGCTCCTGCTCAAGGGCTCCAGCTTGTCCCTGCTCACTTGTACTTTACATTCACATAAATTTATATGCATATATAATGTATTAAAAGTATTTGATGTCTTTGACTTTATGTAGAACAAGACAGTTTCCATTATTTATTGGTAATGTCATATATATATTCCTCTAGTGGTTCTGCTTCTGATTGAATCCTGACTGGTCTGATACCAGAGATGGGGGAGTTCTTGGCTCTGGAGACCTCAACTACCAGCTAGTGCCAGGTTCTTGACTTTGCCAAAGAATTCAAGGATGAGTCAGCGTAAGTATATCAGAAGCAGCTTTATTGCAAGCAAAAGTACACAGTAAAGAGGAGGAAGTGAGGGTACACTCAGAGAGAGGATCTAAGTCTCCCTGGGTGAATGTGGGGCTCTGATTCTTAAAGGTGGTTATAATTTGGGCATGGAAGAGTCACATGAGATTCTGGGAACAGGCGGGGGAATTCCAAGAACTCTGCAAATCATTACACATGCTCTGTGTTAGGTACGGTGTGCAGGCGCAGTCTGATTTTTCTGACCTAGACTTCAAATATATTCTAAATATAGTATTTAGGCCCCCAGTGGAGGGGTCATTTTTGTCACTTGCAAGCTAAACTGATCTGTGTGCGTATGTGTGCTGTGGATTTGAGCAACAACAGGATTTTTGTGGCCCATGAGAAACCGCAGGGGTCTCATAAGGTTGCCTGATGGCCACATACACTGTCAGGTGTCAGACTCAGTTCCCAGTTTGCTGTTCCTCCTGCATTTACCCAGAATTTCCCTATTCTACCTGCTTCAGGCACCTAAGTCTAGCTCAAAGGATTAGAGACTCATAACCATCAGGTACACATCTCCAGCAGGTACACAACCAGGAAGACTTTGAAAAGCTCCCATCCTCGGCAACTGCCACCATAAAACCCTCAGCTTTGTGTTTAAAGGAGGAAGAATTCACAGCTCCTGGTCTCTTCTTCTAGGCTGATCTTTCTCCCCATTGTACCGTCTCAGGGAAAGGTTTGTGGGAGGGATGATTCCAGAGCAAGAAAGGCTGAGGAAATGAGAAATGACTGCCAAGGCCCTTGAACTGTGTCCCAGGACTAGAATAATCATACATCAGCCATGCTTTTCAAGGACCCAAGATTCCTTCCTTATCTCCGCCCATCTTGGGAAAATGTGATTTCCTGCTCCTTCCCAGTGAACCATGAACCCTCCTCCAACCTTTCACTAAGAAGCGTATATCCCTGTCGTGTGAAACTACCCATATTCCTGCTTTTGTCTGAGAAAGATCTGTGAGTTCCCATTCTGAAAGCCTTCTGTCCTGCCATCCACTGCCTCTAATGTCCTCTCTGTAAACCCCACCTCTCCCCCACACTAGTAGTTGCCATGACTATTCCTGAAGGGCTGATAACATCGCACTCTACCTTTAATCATCCCAATAATTGCAGGTATTTCCTCTCCCAGAGCTATTTTTCTAGTGTGGTTCAGGAGCAGGAATGGAGACAGAGACTTCCATTCAGAGGTCAAGGGGAAAGCAGAGCTCTTCCTCTCCCTGCCCTCTCGCTCTGGGTGTCAGAGATGAGTGATAGGAACCCTTCTCTCACCAGACTTTTCTACAACCTTGAATATCATACACTTCTTCCTACCAAACAGTGCCACCCCTGAGTCATAACCAGGGAGACCCGGGTCTCAGTGAGCCACAGTGCAGCCTGAACTCAAAGGGACTTGAGAGACTGGCCAGAGTGAGTGGGGAAGTCAGGAGTCAAGGTGAGACCAAAGTCAAGAGCCCTTTACTAAGGGTAAATCCTTAGTACTGACTTGCTTAGCATATAAGAGCCATTAAAAGTATCCTTACCTCCTATAAACAAGAAAGTATATATAAGATGTTCATCTCAAGCACTCTTTAGAATACTAAAAATGCCAAACAAGATGAGTGTTCAGTAATAGGATATTGAGCAGCTACAAAAAATCATGTTTTTGCTATTTTTAGTAAAAAAGAAGTGGCCACAAAATACTAAATCTTTTTTTGAGAGTAAGTGACAGGATGATATAAGACCATTTGTTTATTTGCTTTAAATTTTAAATTATTGACTTTGCTCCCCCACCCTCATTCCCTCTGTCAAAGGCCTCAAGCCCTTAGCTGTGATTTCCTTTGGGGATCACTTTTGGAAAGGAGAAAATTTCTCTTTCCCATTATCTACAATTCTGAATCCTTGGGTTTACTTAACCACAATTATTATTATAATTAAAAAAGAAGGATTAAAAATAATGTTTTTGAAGACTGGGAAACAACAGAAAATATTTATGATACAAGGTTAATTTTTAAAAGCAGGATGCAGAAAATGCAAAGGCTAAAACCACTTAAAATGTTACAATGAAAACGAAGCGGGTAGAGAAAGATGTTGGAAGGGAGGAAAAATAATTCAACACACAAACGCAGATCACTTAGGGGTATTAATATTAGAGGTGACTTAGGTCTTCCAGGATATGTTTTGTATTCTCAGAACTCCTAAATTGTGGATGAATTTTTTAAATCAAAAAAGGTAGACACTATTTATTTGTATAGTCAGGCTTTATATTAATACATCGTGAGGCACTACACCAGGGCAGCTGTGTGGAGATCACATTTCCTTATTTTTTTCCTCCAAACCGAAATTCTCCAGGGACAGTTTTTCCCATGGATGCTGCAGTAGCTGTGTTCTTGTGGCAAAAGTTAAGGCACAAAACTTGGAACTGTCTGCCCAGGAAGCAGTTTCAAGGGCCACCCGGACTGTCGGCTCCCTGGTCACCCATTCCAGTTGTCAGGGAGAGCTGCAGCCTCCATCTTTTCAATTAACTGGTTGTTAATTAACTTTCCTCTTAGGCAGAGCCTTTTTTAAAATTTTAATCCAGTTATCTAATTCATTTCTGCTTTGAAACATCATTCTCTTTATCTTACCAATAATAAATATTGAGTGGACGGTATTTAACTCACTGCCCAAAAAGCAAATTCAATAGCAGAACCAGAACCAGATACCCAGCCCAATGATTCCCCCATTTATTCAAGCTCTGAGTGTGTGCCAGTCATCATTGACACTGAGGATGTAAAAATTACACTGGCATAATCCTTGTCCTTTGGGTGCTCATAATAGGCAGGCTGGAAAAGGGAAAGGGAGCCAGGGAGAAGGAAGCAGTTTTAAAAGTAAGGGGAGTGAAAAAATGAAACAAGATGGGATTGGGAGGGAGACAAACCAAAAGAGACTCTTAATGTCATAAAACAAACTGAGGGGGGTGGGGGGGAGAGGGGTTGGGAGAGGGTGGTGGGGTTACATTATATGTTTAAATTAAAAAAGCTTAAATAAAACTACAAAAGAAATGGTGACAGAAAAAAAAAAAGAAAGAGACATATATAAATGGAAAACAGTATTTTGTAAAACAATCAAATAATTAGACATATACTTCAAGGACTTTTATGTGTCACAAATAAATTTACAAATTCAATAAAAAAAAAAAAAAGTAAGGGGAGTCACCCGTAGTGATGCCAATGAGCAAAGGAAAACTGTAGTCATTGCCATAGAAACCAGGGAGAAAACGTAGAATAGGGCAGTGGAGGAAAGCAGGGCTTAAGTTTGTCCATTTTCTGAAAAGTGTGGTCCCAGGGCCAACAGCAGCAGCATCTCCCTGGGCCTTATTAGCAATTCATATCACTGGGTCCCACCCCTCCTGGAAGTCAGAAACTCTGGAGGTGGGACCCAGCCATCTGCATTTCCACAACTCCTCCTCCTTCCCTTCCTCTGGTCTCCTCAGCCCACCCCCACTCCCCACCACCACCACTAGAGTGTGATTCTAATGCCTGCTAAAGCGTGAGGACCACCGGTGTCAAGTTCAGTGAGTGGCAGATTCTAAATAACTGAGGAAGGCAAACCCACAGCAGAAAACCTGGCACAGATGAATCCCTGGCACCCCCTGAAAAGGCATCCATGAGAGAGACCCTCTCAAGATAAGCTCCCCGCAAATGTCCTGCTCCAGTTGCAAATTGAGATCTGGGGCCATTTATGATATGCTAGTTCCAAAGGTAAGTTAAATGCCTATTGGAACAACTACGAGCAAGTACCCTATCATCTGTATTGCAGCCATTCCCAGGAGAGCTGAGCTCAGTACAGCCAAAGTCCATGAATCTAGAGAACCGTGTAAATTCCAGCCTGCACAGGTGGTAGGATGTGATAAGTGCTTTATTAGAAATGTGAACACAATGCCACGGAGCCCACAGGAAGCATCCCTGCTGCCTAGAGACAGTTAAAAGGAAGCATTACCGACAGAGAGCATTTAATATGGAGCTTCCATAGCCAGTAGAATTTTGCCAGGTAGAGGAAAGCTCTGGAGCAAAGTTTAGGGAGGTCTCAACAGCCTCTGGGTACAAGGCTAGATACATAGGATAGAAGGATAGAAGGATAGAAACGCAGACCTCGGAAGAGCCCAGGGCCCAACCAAGGAGGATGAAGTTGCTTCTGTTGAAAGTGGAGACCTTGCAAGGTTTGGAAGCAGAGAAACCATGTGTTGAAATCCACAAATAGATCATCTTGTGCAGGTGGCAACGGGTTGTAGAGGGGCCAGTTAAATGAGATTCTGAGTGGTTATTTTTAGTGCTTTATATTTTTTTCTCTCACAAATGTCTGTAACCACCAGTTCCTCTACAATTAAGAAGTGTGGCCTTGGGGCACCTGGGTGGCTCAGGTGGGTAAGCGTCTGCCTTTGGCTCAGGTCATTGTCCCAGGGTCCTGGGATGGAGCCCTGCATCAGGCTCCATGTGCAGTGGGAGCCTGCTTCTCCCTCTCCTGCTGCTCCCCCTGCTTGTGCTTGCTCGCTCTCGCTCTCTCTCTCTCTGTCAGATGAAAATCTTCAAAAAAAAAAGAACTGGAAGTGACTCAGGGCATGGGTGCCCTGGGGACCCAGACAGAGGAGACAAGAGCAGGGATCAGGACCACAAGTAGAGCAATGGCACTGGCCAAGAGGACCACAAGTAGAGTGATGGCACTGGCCATCAGGAAGAAAGGATACAAATTCATGAAAAGTAAATTTTTGAAGTGGAGTCCAGTCAAGATCTTTTGTAGCTGAGGCCTCTGTTTCCTTAGTGGTGAGAAGAGCAATGTGATCACCTGAGAATCCAGGGTCAGGGCTGGAGGTGGGGGGGCGGGGGCACTGCCAAGGTTTGGCACAAGTAACGGCCAACACCTTCCATGGTGTGCGTTATGTATCAGGCACAGTCCTAGCTGTGAGCGTTTTACACAGACTCATTGAATCCGCACAGCCACATCAGGAGGTAGACACCATTATTATCAGACCATTTTGCAGAAGAGAACGCTGAGGCCCCAGAGAGGTACAATCATGCAGGCAGTAGGAGCCAAAGGTAGGAGTGGAGCCCAGGCCATCACAAACGGGTGCCAGGCTTCGGAGAAGGAATACCCCAGGATGACTGAAAGGTCAGAAAGTAATAGTGCAAGGTCACATGAGTTTAAAAGCCATCTCTGTGGGGGGAGGGGCACCTGCCTGACGCAGTCCGCTAGGTGTCAGACTTGATTTGGGTCATGATCTCGGGGGCCTGGATCGAGCCGCGCCTGGGCTCCACTCTCAGAGCAGAGTGTGCTTGAGGTTCTCTCTCTCCCTCTGCCCCTCCGCCTCCTCCTGTGCTTGCTCGCTCTCTCTGAAATAAATAAATACGTCTTAAAAAACCAAAAAAATAAAAAAACCCTGTCTGTGCCACGGCGTCCCTCCGAAGCCCTCTGGCCCGGTGGCACAGAGAGAAGGGCTGCGGTTGTTCTCTGGAGGGAAGCCTTCCAGGGCCATCAGCGTTGCCGTGGGCTGCGTCCACAGCGGCGCCCGGGCCCCCGCGGCCTGTGAGAAAGCCTGGGCAGGCTCGTTCCCGCGCGGAAGGCGGCCGTGGCCCGCTGAGCCGGCCTCCTGCCTCCTCCCGCAGAGCTGGGAGCTGGGGTGGGAAGACGGCCGCTTGCCCTCCCCGGTCCTGGCCTCCGCCGAAATGCCGAACTGGAAGTTCTTCAAGTATTTGGGGGAAGAGCAGCTGCCAACTAAGCTGAATCAAAGGATCTAAAAATAGTTAAAGAAAACACAAAGACAGAATGTGAAAATCAGATTATTTGGAAAGCCAAACTTAGGAAAACTATAAGATGGGAGGGAAGCAAGAAAACAGAACTGCGGCCTCCGTCCCAGGGGACAGTGGCAGCCCTGGTCGTTGTCTCTCTGCTCAGCTGTGCTCTCTCCACGGTTCCTTGGCACTGGAAATTCTCAGGTCATCTAACTGTACCCCAGAGCATTCCCAGCAGGTAAGCAAGCTGCCTGGTCTAGTCCTGGGCTTGCATCAAACACAGTGCTGGGCGGGGAGAGAGGTTCCTACCCCATTCCTTACCATCAATGGGATGGACCTGCCTTCCATGCAAGGGGAATAAATTGCAAACCCAAAGTGTCTCCAAAAAGTGCCCAGGCCCCTGGTCCTTAAATGCAACATTTTGAGGCACCCCTAGGGCACCCAGCTGATGTTTGGGTCAGTTAGGATGCATTTGGTGGCCATGTCAGAAACCCCTCCCCAACAGTGACTTTACCCATGTGTATGTATTCACCCTGCATTCAGTGCATGGCGGGGGGCACACCCTCACCATCTGCCACAGGAGTTTTAATAAAGAAAGGCTCATCATCTGCTCAGCCTGACTTCTTAATGCTCTGCAGAGCATTCCCAGGGGGGCAGAAACATATTTCCCAGCTATGACCAGTCTTTCTGGCCTTTTCTGTCTTCTGGAGGCCACCTGCCTTCCTTCACTTATGACCCCTCTGTCCATCTTCAGAGCACATCACTGCAATCTCTGCTTCATTGTCAAGTCTCATGCCCCCTCCTCTGACTCTCTTGTCTACCTCTTTATAAGGACCCTTATGGTTACATTGGGCCCACCTGGACCATGAAAATCTGTCTCCCCATCTCAAGGTACTTATGTAAGTTAACATACTCAGGTTCTGAGAATTAAGACATGGACATCCTTAGGGGCACCTTGCTCAACCTACCACAGGGGCTCAAAAATATTCCTTAGCTATGTTCTCTATGCTCTCACACTAAGGAAACAAGCTATCCTTCCTAAAGACTTATGTCAGATAATTCTGGAAATTTCCACACATGCTCCTAAACCCTGTCGGCTACCACAGGGCAGTTTGGCTATCCGAGGGTTAATTAATAATTAGGTTAGTGGTGACCCTTTAATTTGGGTCAACATAGGGAAGCTTCTTCACAGTGTGTATTAGGGGGTTCCCAGAGAAACAGAATCAATAGAAAATATGTATGTATATATATATATATGCATATACATATATATATATATGTAATTTAAAAAAAGATCATACAATTATGCAGTCCAACAAGTCCAAAATCTGCAGAGCCCAGTTTGAGTTCAAAGGCCAAAAGCTGCTATAGAACCAGGAAGAGCTGATGGCCGCATTTAACATGTACCAGGAAGGAGAATTTGCTTTTACTCAGGGAGGGTCTGCCTTTGGATTTCATTCAGGCCTTCTCCTGATTGGATAAGGCCCACCACATTCAGGAAGTCAATCTGTTTTACTTAGTCTGACAGTTTAAATGTTAATCTCATCCAAAAACACCCTAAAAGAAGAACCCAGAATAATGTTTGATCAACTATCTGGGCACTTCCTGGCACAGGCAAGCTGACACTTCAAATCAACCATCACACAGCAGCAGAAGCAGAGGTGGCAGCTGTCCTGCTCAGGCCCCATTTAGCCCTGCTTGGGTGGGGGTAACCAGAGGGGGTAACCCTCTGGTCTGCACTGGGAGTGCCACGAGGCTCCCAACACCATCGTCTGTCAACACAGTCTACACACCACCTGGAACCAGTGGGCTGCTGTAGCCAGCCTGAGGTCCCACAAAGAAGGCAACATCATAACTAGTGCTGTTTGTACTAACCCCTTTACTGGGGATCCCTCTTCCCTGCAGAGGCACACAGCATGGCCCACCTCACTTCATACCCTTCCTTGCCCTTGGAACCAAACTATGCACTTGAACTTTCTTTTTCCTCATCTCTCATGCCCCTCCCCACCACCAGCTCTGCTGTGATCAGCCAGCTTGAGCACAAAGATAAACACAATCCACAATTTCAACTAGGCTGCAGAGCCTGCTGAAGATCTCAAAGTCTTCGAGAGGGAAGGAATTACATTCTGATATCAGCAGTGACCTGAGTATCCCGGGATAGAAAAAAAAGTGGGAAGTTAGGGGGTGTGGGATATGATTGGGGGGGGGGGCTCAAGTTATACCAGATAGATCCTGCCCTGTCTATTGGTTGAACGTTTTCCTAGGAATAATCCCATTTCCCAGCCACCCCCCACAGAACCTGTCCTTGGCCAGTCTTGCTGGTCCTGAGTGGCCCTGGAAACCTGAGTGTGCTCCAGCCAGGACTCATCTCCCTCCCCCGTCAGTGAAGGGCAAAGCCGAAGAACAAAAGAGTGCCTCCCTCAGCCTGACTTATCAATCAGTCCAGTTGATCTGGATAGAGGCAGATTTCCCTAGGCTATAGGAAAAAGCATCAATATTTCATGGGAACCTAATCTATTTGAGCTGTGGAGGTTGGAAAAGAAAACCCTTGCAGGGAGGAGGAGAGAGAGAAGCAGGATTAGCACATACAGGTGGCCTCCTGGAAGTTAAGAGCTTGAAGGCCCCAGGAAAGAGGCTTATGTCTTGGGCCTGGCCTACAGAGGTAGGGGGCAGCAGAGCCCCCTGAACAGGCTTCAGGTTCAGGGAGCACAAGCTGCTTGGGGGCCCTTAATGGAAACCTTTCAAGGGGCTCAAGAAAGGGGCTGATTGGCAGCTCTGCCCCAAACAGAAAGCTTGTTTCCCAAAGTTAGCCATAAGTACTCTTGCATCACAGTGATACAGGATGGCCGCTAAGGGGAAAAGTTGGAATCAGATAACCCTGGGTCTCAATTCCTGCTTCACCCTTTGTAAGAAGAAGTAGTCAAGCCAATCACTTTATCTCAGAGTTACGATTATGTATCTATAAAGACCTGTCTCATATGAGATTTAATAACAGCATTCGGGACATAGATTTCTCTTTCTACCTTGTCTTCCTAGCACACAGCTTCCATTCTCAAGGTTACTGATGATCCAGGACATCCTTGGAGCTTCCACACTGCAGACTAGAGGGAGGAAGAAAGTCAAAATGGGGGGAAAAAAAAGATTAAGAAAGAGGTCTTTCTAGCTTATTTAGCTCCTTTTAAGCAGCCTGTCCTGCTCATGTAGCATACATTTATGCTTTTCTTTCAAAGAAGGGAGCCTGGTTTCATGACCAAGCTGTAAGGTACGAGGGCACCTGGGAAATATCTTTTTATGGGATTAGTTAAACTAGGTTTATTGCTCACCACTACCAAATTAAAATCAGGCTCCTGTTACAAGGGAGGAAGGAGAAATGAATGTGTGGGGAGGCAACAAAGAGTTGCCACAGAAGCCTCCACCCTCTGGAGTCCTCTCCTAGGTTGCCCCCATGACAGCCATCCTGCTCACTATCCCCTCTCATAAGGACGAGGGACAGGCTTCCAGAGAGCAGGACTGGAGCTAGGGCACAAAATTTAAGGAGGCCTCACCCTCAGGATTGTGCCAGGGCTGACACTATATACTTGTGTGGACCTGGGAGTGAGATCCTCCTTAAACATTGCCTTGCAGGCCTCACCTTAGTCCCAGCTCTGCCTTAGAGTTGCCAGAGAGAAGATCTTCCTCCTTTCTTCTCACAACATTATGCAGGGCAATTTCTTCCCATTAAGTCTGGTTTTCCAAAATGGACAAAACTTCTATGTGCACCTCAGAATATCAATTAGTTTAGGGCTCTCAGAGATCGCAGGCCTCTTCAGACCTCTACAACACACATGCCTCACGCTCATACCCATGCACCCTGTAGAGAACAAAATGGAGTCTCTCACATCAAGCCGGAGCCTGGGTCAAGCAATGACACAAGCAGTTAAGGTACTGCAGCTAGAAGAGCTTGTGGGGACCAACGTCAGCTGACACCCAGAACTGATAACAAGCAGACCCAGAGACTCAAAACTGATGAAATCCCTTTACAAAGGGAAGGATTTGGACAGCAAACCTTCAGACTCTTTGGACATGACCCCTCTATGTCTGACCACTTAAAAAAGGCAACTGCCACAGAAGACTCTACCTGATGGTTCCCCAAACAGAATCAAGAACCTCCGCTGCTGGAACAATGGAAGCAGTTGAGTGCCAAGAGCTGACCCAGACCAGACCGAGGCCTTTCCTCAACTACCCACCCCCAGACTGACTTTGCGTTTTGTTCGTTCGCTTCTTGAGCCCTTCTGTTACCTTGTTCGTCCTGCTCTGTGTGCTGTGTAAGAAGCCAAGTGTAATCCCATGGTGAAATGTCATTGAGTCTGGAATCCTGAAACTGCTTTATCATTGTGATTCGGCTTTGCTTTAGGATTGAATAAAGCTGACATCATGGAAAGACACAACTTGTGTGTGCACCTTCATACACTCATGCCCCCAGAGAACAGGTGAACATGTGCGGATGGTCAGGCTGGATGGCGCTTCACCAGGACAGGCAAAGCCAATCGGCCTTGTGGCACAGATTTTCATTGCTTTGGATTTCAGATCTGCTGCAGAGGCTCAGGAGAAGCAAGGCTGCAGCTGGCATTGTTCCCCCCACCTCCCACCTCTTCTTTGAGTTCTTCCAAGAACATACCAACCACGCTAATGCTAGCATTTCTACACCAGCTGGCCTGAAACAAGTTTGGATATGTTGTGGCTTCCATATACAGTGGGTTAATTTCCAGTCCAATTATAATAATGGTAATAATTGGCCACACTCAGGGAGCTGGCAATTACCACTATTTTTAACTTGCATCACTAAGGCAAATGGCTTTATGTACAGCTGGTTCCAAGAGGGCTGAGTTTTCTCCAGCTGGGAAAATCATGTACCAGAGTTACGGCCCATCCCTCTTTTCTCTGATATTCTTCTTTCAGTATGGCAGCACCCACGAGTCCTAGGCTTATGGGACCATCAACCTGTTTCTTCCTTCTTGCCCTTCCTTCCCCACTGGTTCTCCAAACCAGTGGAGATTGGATTTATCCTGTTACTACCAGCGGACACCCAGTGGCTTTTGAACTCTGAGGCCCACTCCAGGGCCCTAACCTTATCCCACCATTCCCAAAGAATGTATAGTCCTAGTTTTATTTTGACAATGCTTTTTCTGAACCTGGGTGTGGGTCTACTGGCTCCAGGAGTTTTTCTGACATCACCATGAGCCTGGTCTCCTATCTTACAACCTTTTCCAAGAGAGATAGGACGTGTTGGCAGAACACCAGGAGGCCCACACCTACTGGGAATCAGGAGGAAGGGAACAGGGCAAAGGAGACATTCAGCTTTCATCTCTTACCCCATAGATGAGAAGAAGTGGGTCTAGAGAATTCCTGGTGAAGGGCCTAGAAGGATTCTGGAGCAGACAAAAACCTCGGGGGGAGCATGACCCTGCTTTTCACCATCTCCTTCTGTGATGCTTGTGCCTATCTCTTATCTCCCCTTCTATACCATAAACTCCTTAAAGGTTGAGATTATGTATTTTGCTGTTGTCAGCCAGCACAGTTTCTGATACTGTCTGTGCCTAATAAGTATTGTTAAATGAACAAATACCACTGGGCACTTCCACAGCCTGGATATGTTCAGACCCTGCCGATCGAGGATTCAAAATAAGTCACATTAATATCATTCATGTATTGTATATGTCATGTTGGAAGGAGCCCATTGACAGTTTTCCTCTGTGTGCTCCTCCTTGGGTTGTTATGAACAGATAAAGGAAAGGACAGAGATGGCACTGGGGTGAGGAGAGAAAAGCACTGAACTCTGGTCCAGAATTTAAGAGGGCACCAAAAAGCTCTGTGATCAAGATAAATAATTTAATGCACTTCCGTTACTTTCCTGGGACTGCCTTTAGAAAGTCCACAGATTAGGGAGCTCCAAACTGTCACAGTTCTGGAGGCTAGAAGTCAAGAGTCAAGGTGTCAGCAGGGCTGGGCTTCCCCCAACAGCTCTAAAGATGAAGCTTACCTTGCCTCTTCTCAGCTTCTGCTGGTTGCGATAATCTTTGGCATTCCTTGGCTTGTCACTGTGTCACTCCAGTCTCTGCCTCTGTCTTCATGTGTGGGTCTCCTGCTTGTGTCTCTGTGTATCATGTGGTTCTCCTGTAAAGACACCAGTCCCTGGACTTAGAGACTGTCCCGCTCCCTTGTGACTGTATCTTAACGGATTACATCCACAAAGACTGTCTCCAAATAAGGTTACATTTCAAGGTTCTGAACTTGAGGGGCGACACTGTTCGATCCAATAGAGCAGTATCTTTTAATCAAAATTCATGTAAAAAAATCCATGAAGAGTAAAATTCTAAAAAAAGATGGGGTCTACCGCTGCATAGTGTGACACACCTCCTTCACCTGCCCCCAGGCCCAGCCCTGAGGGAAGAATGTCTGTAAAAAGCCTCTGCAACAATGTTGGGGGTGGGTAGCTAGAGAGACATGATCATCTTGGATTTCTCCCACCAATTTGCCCTGTACACGTGCTCCTCTAGAACTCTTGTCTATGTCTGGGCTTCGACCCCGCAGGTGTCAAGGAGCACGAGCTCAGGTGCAAACACTTCCTTCCCCTCTGGTGCCAGTTGGCCATATGGAAATGTCCCATTCTTAATGAAAGAAGGCATTTCAGAGAGGCAGGGCCCATGCTCTCTGCCAGATGAGATCTAATTATTGCCAGTGGGGGTCTGAGAGAAGAAGCACCAATGAGGACAAGAAGAACCTTCCCCAAGGCTCCAGCCCAGTGAGGAATCCTAGGAAAACAGTCATGTGTTTACATGGCGGACCTTTTCCAGAATTTCCGGAGAAGCCTACCCGCCCCTAGACAGAACACACCATTTTTACTTGTCTGTTGGTTTCTCAGCAAGAGAACATAAGAAACAGCACTGCCTGGATGGCAGTGATTCAGAAACTAGGTCATAAATATCCCTGAATCAAATTATTCGGGCTAACGGCTGGCAGAGGACACCAGAGCATACAGGTTCCACACGGCTTATTTTTCTCCCCTTTCTGGAGTTGCGGAGATGAAAACAGTGAAATCTTTAAGACTCTCTCACTATGAAAAAAAAGACAGATAATTCAGTATTTTTAATATTTATGGAGTTTTAGTACCTATTAAATTCTGTGAACTTTCTAAATATAATTTCCATGAAATCAAACCTAGGAGGCTGATACTGAATCATCTTTGTTTATGAAATGAGGAAAGTTTCAGAGGGGGTGGGGGATGGGGATCTGACTCAACCAGTGTGTCCCAGGCCATAAGTGTGGTGTGGAGATTTGAACTCAGGATGTAGGTGTTCCTCCACATGCCCAGAATCCTCTGTCTGGTTCACAGATGACAAGAAAAGTAGCAATTCTGATAGATTTGTGATCCTACAGGTTCTTCTGGGAAATTCAAAGACTGAAAACAAATTTTGTTCCACATCACAAGCCTTTGAAATGGGCATTCTATCACCCAGGCAATCCCACTTCAGGGAATGTGCCCCGGGGACACATGACTAATATACCCAAACTTTATCTAGAAGGCTGCTTATGCCAGTGTTATGAATGACAGCAGAAAATGGGAAAAAATACCCCAAACAAGGGATGTTTAATCAAATTCATATACACTTATGCTTTCCAGTCTTTCCAGCTTTGAGTAGTTACCATGTTATTTAACTTGAGTAGTTACCCTGTTATTTAATATTCAAGTAAAATAACTGGACTTATTCTTTATGACACAGGGATTCCTGGATGTTTCTAATAATTCGTGAATATTTCTAATACTTCTAATTTAATTTCTAATTTCTAATAATTCGTGAATTATTTCTAATAATTCGGAATAATTCGAATTAGCTGCAGTGGCTAGAGGGAGCTGACAATCTTGACTCCGGCTGCTCTCAGTGTCTAATGTCTTTTGACCATATTTCTACCCTCCTTCCACTTTACTGCAAGCATGAAAACATCCTCCTTCCTTCATTTCTCAAGGCATCAGTGGAGTGTGCAACTGTGTGTGCAATAGTCTTTCCTTGATCTTTATGATAAAAGAAGACAAGACAGAAAAATAAAACTTAAATGTCAAAGTCAGACATCAATATTCCTAAACCATCTCTTGTGCTTCAGGGCAATGAACTCCTTGCTGACCATTTCACCACTCTGTCCTCCGGGCCCACTTACCCCTGTTGAAGTTCGGTTTTACTGGTATCCAAGTCCTCCTCTGTTTCCTATGTCCTAGGCTGCAACCCCTGATCCAAACTCCCCAAGAAAGCCAAAACTCTACAACCATCAGAGTTTAGTTGTCAAGGAGACAACTTTTTCACCATTTATCTCCTTCTTCGTCTAAAACTTTGGCTTTGGTGAAGGTGTTACTTCTTGCCTTTGGATAATCAAAAGGCTCATGAAAGTGTTTCTTTTATCCCAATTAAAACAAAATAATAATTTTTCCCTTAAATAAATTGTGCTTCCACGCCCCAGAGAAACCAAGACAAACTGCCAATAGCTTTGAAAATAGCAATGTATTTTCCTTCCCACCACACATTTAACTGAATTCCTCAGAGCCATTAAAAGTCATGTTGTAGAAAAGTATTTAATGACATGGAAACAGTGTTCATGGCATATGGATAAGTGACAAAAAAAAAAAGACCCATCACAAAGTACATGCAGCAGAATCCAAATTATGTGAACGTTGTGTATATATTTGATTATGAAAAGAGGGTAAGATTTGGAAACATATTGTTGTGTTTTTCTATTTTGCCTTCCTACATCCATCTGCCTCGGGGCCAGGCATGATTACAGATGCCAAGAGAAAGAATTACTCTTTAGCTTTTGACATTCAAAATAGGCATTTATACCTGAGATGAGCTTGAAAGCTGGGAACTGGGAAAAGAGGGTCATTCAGCACATCAGTGGCTTTGCATAAGGGATTAGAAGGAAGAGAAATGGGAGATTTCAGGGAGAAGAAACTATGCCTCCTGAGCTGGAGGGACCACGGGCAGACAGAACCTTCCCCTAGTCTCCTCTGGGTATTCAGGGCAGACCACTGTGCAAGGCAAGCTCAAGACACGTGACCAACAAGACAGGAAGATACACCTGAGTCCAGCAAGCATACCCTCAGGGTATGGACCCCCAAGTTAGGACCCAGACAGGTGACAGCATGAGGGAACCAAGCCAGACAATAAATAGAGGATGTGGTAGAAACTCAGGGTCTATGGTAACTATGGGAGCTATGGAAAGAACTAGATAGCAGAGGGAGGCCCTAGCCCCTGGACAATCTGAGAAAGAATAGGATGGTTACAAATGTGTCAGCAGTCACAAATGTCAGGGGCAAAATGCCTGCAGAATGTCCAAAGGTGAGATTAGGCCAGCTGTCTCTCAGTACCAGCACTCAGCACCCAGGGGAACATCAACACAAGGCCAGGTGTCCCTCTAGACCTGTGGACATGGACATGCAGAGCCTGTATTCTCAGATACCGTCTTGAGCGGAGCTGGATAAGGTTGACAGGGAAAAAATTTGAAAGTCTAAGCAATTGTCCCAAGAAGACAACGTTAAACCTAAATGGACTGTATAAATTATTGGCTTGGATTAAGTTTAAACTCCAATGAGCTAAACTGAGAATCTTTTCTGGTGATCCCATATAGCAGGTGGGGAAGGGGTTAGAGTGGGGTAGTGGTTCAGAGGGTCAGGTGAGTTATAGAGCAGTCATTTTCAGACTTTAGCATACATTAAAATCACCTGGGATGCTGGTTAAATGAGACATCTCTGGGCCTACCTCCAGAGCTTGTAACTCCCAGGAGGTCTGAGGCAGGGCCTGAAAATTTATATTACCAAAAAATATATTACCAAGAATTTCCCAAATCATGCCTATGCCGCTAGTCTGAGAATGACTCCTGGAAACCCACTCTTCTGGAGAGTCAAGGACTCCATCGCCTTGGTACAGCCAAATATAGTGATGTTGTGGCTTCTGTGTTTCTACCTACCTACCAACCTACTGTCTATGACATATACCAAATGGTATGTACCAATGGTATGTATGACATGTACCAAATGGTACATATACCAAATGTCAGTGTGGTTGTAAGTAGCCTGAAGGATTATGGATGACTTGTATTTTTCACCTTGTATATTCTGGACTTCTCTAATTACCTAAAATAAGCATGTATTATTTTTGAAACTCCCCCCCGCAATATATCAAAATGAAGCTGACCAAAGGGTCAGACTCATTCTTCCTTCCAGGCCTGGGCTGGTCCTTCCTTTACCTGAAGCCTGTTCTGTGGAGACTTTATAGTGAAGACCAGTGTCTTTTATAGACAAAGAAAGCAGTCACAAAGTAGAAGTGATTTAAGTGGTAAAGCAAATCCCACAGGTCCTTATGTATCTCCTTCACCGACCCGCTGTGGTACCAGAAATTGCTCCGTCGACTCATCCCTAAAGTTTTTGAAGATGTGCCCTGTTGCTGACTCAGCCTGTGTGTTAACCGGTAAGGATCATCATTCGCTTTGCAACCAGGAAAGCTGCAGTACAGTACAACACCAGATGGACCACAGGTCTCTGGGAGACAGCAGGAGTCACAGGGGTCAGGACAGGTGACAGATCGATTTTTCTGGCTGGTTTAGTACCAGAAGTTCAGCGCACTCAGGCCAGCTTAAACAGTAGACAGCTGGGGGCACCCAGGACTCAGCTTGGGGAAAGACGGGACAGAAAGGAGAGAGGGAATAAAGACTTGCACAAACAGTGTTCAGACTGAGAAGCTCCTGCCCCTGTGGGGCCTCCTGGGAGGCACTGCAGCCCCAGCTGGGCCCGAGCTGCCTCAGGACAGCTGACACCCACGGGGCTGGGGTGGGGGGTTGGCAGGAGGCGTGCCCTAAAGGCCAAATGGCCAATACAGGTGGAAGTAGTACATGTCACACACGATTAAGTTTTAAAGGCAGTTGGAGTGCTTGTCCTTTGAATATCTTGAGACATCCTATTCTCCAAAGGCAACATTTTTTGGGCAAGATGTGCTGGAGTCCCAAATCCGGCTCCTAACAAAAACCGCAGAATATATGGTGATTCTTTTTGAAAAGAAATCTCGATTTACAGAGACCTGGCTTGCCCCGTGAAAGCACCATGGCCCCACTTTATTTCCAGTCGAGTGCCTTAGTTTTAGAAAACTAGCACAAATACAGCTTTCTCAAACTCTGCCTCAGGGGTGTCCCAAGCTTAGAGACTGAGCAGGGAGCTGTATAGTTCTGAGCAGACTAAAAGGATCCATTTAGTTAAGGCATTAGACTCCGACTTGTTTGGCTGTAACACTCTGTTGATGCTATTTCCCTCCCAGCTCCAGAAACAAATCCTTCAGTGGGTGACATTAGCAAGCTGTGCAGTGGTTCTTTTGCTGCCCCGGAGCAAATGCTGCCCCAGAGCTGACAAACCATGGTCTCTGTAGATGAGGTGATGCATGCATTGCAGACAGGGTCACAGGTGGCCAGCTAACTGTACAGCATTTGTCCATTCCCTTGTTATGCCCTCTACTTGTCTGTGAGCTCCTACAGGACAGGGCAGAAATCATGTCTGAATCTTCACCATAAGCATGAATGCCTAGCACTGAGCCTGGTGCATGAGAAGGAACAGCTTGATTAATTAATTAAAGCTATCAACAAATAGTTTGATTAATGTTTATTGAATGAATGTGTGATTCAATAAATACATAATAATTATCATGGCTCCAATAGAGATAGCATTTACTATGTAACCAATAGTATGTTCAGTGATTTACATTTTGTAATTCCATGTAATCCTCCTCACAAATTGTTATATAGATTTAAAAAAAGTGAGTGGAGATAGGGGAGAATTAAATAGGAAAAGAAAAATAAAAGAGGGATTAAGGACGAAGGGAGGGAAGAAAAGGAAGGCTGAGGGGAAGAAGGGGAAAGGGAATGGAAGGGGAGAGGAAGGAAAAAGGTAGGGTAGAAGAGAGAGAAGGACAGGACAAGGAAGGAAGCAGTGAGGAGAGGTGAAAAAGAGAGAAAAGGAATGAGAAAGAAGGAGGGAGGGATGGGGGGAGGGAGTGATTTACAGAGACAACAGCTGGCACCTACAAGAGGCTTTGCCCCAAGGGAAGCCCTGGTCCAGCACAAGGTGTTGGAGGTTTTCAGCAGAGCCGACAGAACCCACCATCTGGAGGGGCTGACTAGAGGAACCTGGTGCCATGCCAAGACAGTAGTCAGCACCAAGAATGTGACAAGAGTGAGCTGCTGGACAGCAGGCCCTGGCCATATGTGAAAACCAAGCAGGTGGGGTTGGTACAAGTCTGTCAGGAAGTAGTGGAGCTGGAGATACTGAATCAAGAACAATCCAACATTACAGAGAGGCAGGAATCCAGTTCAGGACAGAAGCACAAAGGGAGACCAGGTAAGGTGCTTGTCAGACTCCTGAGGGAAGATGTTTAATATATGACAGCAAACTCTTCACCTATTGTTTTGTTTTTAAAGTCTTGTTTTGTTTTTAAAGTTTCTTGGGGTGCCTTCAGCTCAGGTCATGATCCCAGGGTCCTGAGATGGAGCCCCACGTCCGGCTCCCTGCTCAGCGGAGAGCCTCCTTCTCCCTCTGCCTGCCGTTCTTTCTGTCAAATTAATTAATTAATTAACTAAAAAAGAATAGCTTCTAAAGTAAGGACTTTCTGGTTGGGATTAATTTTATTACAAAATAAAATTAAGCACTACAAAATAGATCAAAGATCAAGTAGAACAAAGGTCAAAGAATAAAATTCATTAGCTATCATTACCAAGGAGTAAACCTTGTAATTGTTAGATAGATTTCATTTCAGACAACTCTCTAAGCACATCTACACAAAGAAACATAGATAAATAGATGGAGGGACTCATACATGGAGACTTGAACAGACAGGTAGATATTTACTAAATGTTATTTTTAGAGTATTAAAATTCATTTTACTTAATTTAAATTTTACTTAAATTTGTGGCCCAAATTCATACTTCCTCATTATTTTAGAAACCTTAACCTAAAAAGGTGTTTTCAAATCATACTGGACTGTGATATTGCTTTAAGGCACTGAGTGGAAGCAAATCCATTTCCTCTCTGAAGAACCCACCTTCATCCCAGGTCCCTGAGAATTTCTACAGATCAACCTCCAAGGAAAACGAGAAGCTTAGAATTTAGTGTCACAAAACACAGAGGAAAACAAGGTGCCATCATTGAGAGTAAGCCAAAACAAAAGAGAGCTAAAACAATATGAAATATTTCAGATCTTAGCATTATCAGGCACATAATTAGTAATTATGTTTAATATGTTAAAAGAAATAGAGGGACCCTTGAAAATCAGTAAGGAACTAGAAATATAAAGTATACCCAAACAAGAAGAATCAAATGGAACTTCTAGAAATGCAGACAAAAAAATCTAATAATTGAAATTAAAACCTCAGTGACCACAAAGCAGATTAGTCACAGCTGAAGAGAGACATAGTGACCTAGAAATAAAACACAGACAAGAAGATGGAAAATTTTTTTTAAATAATAAAATAAAATAAATACAAAAAAAGGTTAAAAAACATGAAGGATAGAATATGAAGGTACAACATATGTATACTTAGAATTCCAGAAAGGAGAGTGAAGCTGAAGCAATCTTTGAAGAAATAAAATCTAACACTTTCTAAAAATGATAAATTATTCCTGTATACAGATTTTAAAAGGAGAATGGATAAGGAGAAATAAAGCTTGAGATACAACATAATCAAATCATAATCAAATGAGAAAATATCCAAAACAAAAAACATATCATAGAAGTAACCAGGCAGAAAAGACAAATTCATTTCAAAGTAATAAAAGTTGAACTACAAATCTCTTCTCAACATAAACCAGAATGTAGTGGAATGAGATCCTTCTGTAGTAGAAATAAGCAATTATGTGGTATTGTAATGTGCCTTGAAACTTTCTAAGGGCTTCACTTGCATTATTAACCCATTTAATCTTCAAAATCATAATGAGGTAGGCACTACTATTTTACTATTTTCTCATTTTGTACACATGAAAAATGGAGCAAAAAACTTAAATAATTTCTCCACATTCATACAGCTATTAACTGTCAGAGTCAGAATTCAAATTAAGTTAGCCTTGTTTCTGAAACTATGCCACTGACCACTACATTTAAATTAATTATCTGTGTGAGAGAAATAACTGAATTTTTTGCCTGTAAAAATATCTTTCTATAATGAGGCCATAGGTAGTTTCCTCCTTTCTTAATGGCAGGTTATGTAATTCAATTAAAATCTTGAATCTGTAATTAAAAGCTTTCCCACAAGGAAAAGTCCAGGCCCAGATGGCATCCCTAGAAAATTCTACCAGATATTTAATAAAAAATAAAAAATAAACCAAATTTTACACAAAATCTATCAAAGTAAAAGGGGAACATCCTAAATTCATTTTTTTGAGGCTTACATAATCCTGATACCCAAATCTAGCAAGAACATTACAAGGAAGGAAAATTATAAGCCAGTCTTACTCATGAACATAGATGCAAAAATCTTAATCTAAGTATTCACAAACCAAACTCATGAGGACAGTTTGGAAAAATCGGTTCAATTAAAAATGCATTTATTCTATGACCTGGCAATAACAATTCTGGAAATTTGTTCTATAGTTTTAACTATGCTCATATAGAATGACAGTGTTCACCAAAGTATTCATTACATCATTGTTTGTATTACTGAAAGATTGAAGACAACCCAAGTTTTTAACAATACAGTCCTCATTAAATCATTTACATCTATACAGTGGAATATTGTGCAGCTACATTGAAATGAATAATAACAATCTTTATGTATTGATATGAAAAATTCTAATATATGCTGTTAAATTTTAATAATCAAAATATAGAACATATATTTACAGAATACTGGCTGTTGTATAAGAAAGTAGGAAATAAGAATTTATATTAATAGCTATATGTGTATGAATACTAAGAAACACCAGAAGATTACAAAAATCATCTTTGTGGGAAAGTGTTTGAGGTGATAGCTTGTAGTCAGTGATAGGAGAAAGAATTTTTGATTGACCTTCCCCTTTTATATTGTATTTTGAATCTTTGAACCATGGAACTATATTATAAAAAATAGATGAAGGCACCTGGATGGGCAGTTAAGCAACCAACTCCTAGTTTCAGCTCAGATCATGATCTCAAGGTTATGAGATCAAAGTCCCGTGTCAGGCTCAGTGTGGAGAATCTGCTTAAGACTCTCTCTCACACAGAGGACATTGGGTGAAGGAGAGGTGGAGTGAATTGGGGGAAATTAGAGGAGGAGATGAACCATGAGAAACTGTGGACTCTGAAAAACAAACTGAGAGTTTTGGGGGGGTTGGAAGGGCATGGTGGTGGGTATTAAGGAGGGCACATATTGCATGGAGCACTAGGTGTGCTGCATAAACAATGAATCTTGGAACACTGCTAAAATAAAATTAAGTTTAAAAAATTAAATTTAATTTAATTTTAAAAGACTCTCTTCCCCTCTGCCCTTCACCCCCACTCTCTAAATAAATTAATAAATGAATCTTTAATTTTTTAATTAAAAAATAAAAAATAAATGAATAAATATCAAAGAATAATAATGTCTAATGGGTAATGAGTAAAATAAGATTACAATGAAAATACCTGACAAAAGCATATAAGGAAAGAAGAACATGACTGGAATTGACCTCCATTGTTTGAGACATTGAGCAAACATATTGGTTAACTTTGGGATGTAATAAGTTAAGCATTCATGTTTTTCATTCATATTCATAAGCTTTTAGTAAAATAAAAATATAGTGTTATTTAACTTCTGAATCCATAAAAGAAAAAAATGGAATTCAAAAAAATATTCAATTTCTCCAAAAGAAGAGAGAAAAACTGCAATGTGAAAGGTATAATAAATATTACACAACATAAGATGATGGAAATAAACTAAAAATACAATAATAATGTATAAATAGATTGAATGTTCATTAATCCACAGACCATCAGAATTTTTAAAATCTAATTATATGCTGTTTATAAGAGCATATGAATAAAATATGGAGGATGTGGGAAAGTTGAAAATAAGTAAAAATAATAAAAGCTGTGCCAGGTAAATATTAATCAAAATAAAGCTATTATACTTATATTAATACCAGAAAATATCAATTTTAAGGCATAAAGCCTTTCTGGAAATAAAGTTTAACTTACAGAACATTTGATATAAAATTGACTTAATTGATGTAATATGTATCTAATAATATAGCCTCAAAAAATATAAAGCAAAATTTGATAGACTGCTAAAAGATATAGATATATATCTTTTATATCCCACATTGTGAGATACACAACCATATTGTGAGATTTTAATAAACCTATCAGAAGTTTATGGCTTCAAACAGACAAAAAATAAGTAAGGATATAGAAGATTTGAAAAACATAAACAATCCTGACCTAATATATAACTCCAGACCCAATGATAAGAGAAAACACATGAAGCAACATTAGCATTTGTAGGAATGACTTAGTACTGGGCCATAAAATACATCTCAGTAATTTCCAAACAACTGCTACCATCAGACTATGCTTTCTTACTACTACACCTATATTAACATAGAAATCCACAACTAAAATGCATATTACATTATAATATCTAAAGAAAATTAATTCCAGTCTTACCTAAACTACCCAAAGTTTATAAAATAAGAATAATACACCCCAACTCATGTTATGAGGTGAACATAACCTTGATTTGAAAACAAAGCAAGATGCCATTACAGGGACACCTGAGTGGCTGAGTGGGTCGAAAGTTATACTCTTGATTTTGGCTCAGATCATGACCTCAGGGTCATGATCTCAGGGTCCTGAGATCAGTCACTCCCTCAGGCTCCACAATGAGCATGGAGTCTGTTTAAGATTCTCTCTCTCCCTCTGCCCCTCCCCACCATGCCTGTGCACTTTCTCTCTTAAAAAAAAAAAATAATAACATTACAGTCCAACCCCACTCATGAACATAAATCCAAGAGCTCTACACTAAACATTATGCTCTATTAGAAGAGGAAGACAGAGATAGAAATCAAAGTGGTAGAGATACTGAAGCAGGAATAAGGGGATGACGTACAGACAGCAGCAGGTCAAGAAAGAAGGTTCCCATAGCTCCTGCTCATCATTAGAGGACCTCAGCTCTATGTTTTGCAAGAGTTCTGGGTCTCAACATTAAAACCCAATTCTGACATGTGTAGTTTGGGGGCAGGGTGCAGAGTCCTCACCTTTCTACTATATGGTCAACTTAGCCATAAAATCTTTGAGTCACACTATCTTTACCTCAGAACTTGGTAGGTATTATTTCATCTGTATTCTTTCACATATTGTTCCCCCAGTTCTTTTCTCCATGGCCTCTCCATTGACATCTTAGGGGACTGGATTTTATCATGAAGTAATTGTTGACTTCTTTGCTTCCAGAATGGCCCACCTGTGTGTATCTCCTGATTCTTTAATGTTTGTTAATTGTTGATATAAATTTTCATATCATACCTTCCCTCATATGATTGAAGATATTGTTTCACTGAATGTTGCTGTGCGAAGTCTAAAGATCATCTGAACCTTGTTAAAAAGTCTTCCTTATTCTTGGGGGTGCCTGTGTGGCTCAGTCAGTTAAGCATCTGACTTTAGCTCAGGTCATGATCCCAGGGTCCTGGGATTCAGCTCCATGTCAGGCTCCCTGCCCAGTGGGGAGTATGCTTCTCCCTCTCCCTCTGCCTGCAGCTCTGCCTGCTTATGCCCTCTCACTCTCTCTCTCTCTCTCTGTCAAATAAATAAATTTAAAAACCTTTAAAAAATGATGTCCTTTTTTGTTTGTTGGTTTTCTACAAGGAACTCAATAATTTTATTTTATTTTATTATTTTATTTTTTCAGTGTTCCAAAATTCACTGTTCATGTACCATACTCAGGACTCCATGCAATACATGCCCTCCTAAATACCCACCACCAGGCTCACCCATTCCCCCACCCCACTCCCCTCTAAAACCTTCAGTTTGTCTCTTGGAGTCCACAGTCTCTCGTGGTTCATTTCCCCCTCTGATTTCCCCAATTCACTTTTCCTTTCCTTCTCCTAATGTCCTCCATGTTATTCCTTATGTTCCACAAGTGAGTGAAACCATATAATAATTGACTTTCTCTGCTTGACTTATTTCACTCAACATAATCTCCTCCAGTCCCGTTTATGTTGATACAAAAGTTGGGTATTCATCCTTTTTGATGGCTGAGTAATATCCCATTGTATATATGGACCACATCTTCTTTCTCCATTCGTCTCACATATGGCCCTTCTTTTCACTACATCTGTATCTTTGGGGTAAATACCCAGTAGTGAAATTGCAGGGTCATAGGGTAGCTCTATCTTAAATTTTTTGAGAAATCTCCACACTGTTTTCCAAAGTAGCTGCACCAACTTGCATTCCCACCAACAGTGTAAGAGGGTTACCCTTTCTCTAACATTTGTTGTTTCCTGTCTTGTTTATCTCTGCCATTCTAACTGGTGTAAGGTGGTATCTCAATGTGGTTTTGATTTGAATTTCCCTGATGGCTAAAGATGATGAACATTTTTTAATGTGTCTGTTAGCCATTTGTATGTCATTTTTGGAGAAGTGTTTATTCATATCTTCTGCCCATTTTTGGACATGATTATCTGTTTTATGGGTGTTACGTTTGAGGAGTTCTTTATAGATCTTGAATATCACCCCTTTGTCTGTAGTATCATTTGTGAATATCTTCTCCCATTCCATGGGTTGCCTCTTTGTTTTGTTGACTGTTTCCTTTGCCGTGCAGAAGCTTTTTATCTTGATGAAGTCCCAAAAGTTCATTTTTGCCTTTGTTTCCTTTGCCTTTGGAGACATGTCTTGAAAGAAGTTGCTGTGGCTGATGTTGAAGAGGTTACTGTCTATGTTCTCCTCTAGGATTTTGATGGATTCCTGTCTCATGTTGTGGCCCTTCATCCGTTTTGAGTTTATCTTTGTGTATAGTGTAAGAGAATGGTCAAGTTTCATTCTTCTACACATAGCTGTCCAATTGAAAAGACTATCTTTTTTCCACTGGATATTTTTTCCTGCTTTATTGAAGATTATTTGACCATATAGTTGAGGGTCCATATCTGGGCTCTCTACTCTGTTCCATTGGTCTATGTGTCTGTTTTTGTGCCAGTACCATGCTGTCTTGGTGATCACAGCTTTGTAGTAAAGCTTAAAATCAGGTAACAAGGTGCCCCCAGTTTTGTTTCTCTTTTTCAACATTTCCTTAGTGACTCGGGGTCTTTTCTGGTTACATACAAATTTTAGGATTGTTTGTTCCAGCACTTTGAAAAATACTCTTGGAATTTTGATCAGGATGGCATTGAAAGTTATAGATTGCTCTGGGCAATATAGACATTTTAACAATGTTTATTCTTCTGATCCATGAGCATGTAATGTTTTTGCATCTTTTTGTGTCTTCTTTGCTTTCTTTCATGAGTGTTCTGTGGTTCTTTGAGTATAGATACTTTACCTCTTTGGTTACCTTTATTCCAAGGTATCTTATGGTTTTAGGTATTATAATAAATGGAATTAATTCTCTAATTTCCCTTTCTATAGTTTCATTGTTAGTGTATAAGAAAGCAACTGATTTCTGTCCTTTGATTTTGTCCTTCGATTTTTGTATCCTGCCATATTACTGAATTGCTGTATGAGTTCTAGTAATTTGGGGGTGAAGTCTTGGATTTTCCATATAAAGTATCATGTCATCTGCAAAGAGAGAGACTTTGACTTCTTCTTTGCCAATTTGAATACCTTTTATTTCTTTTTGTTGTCTGATTGCTGTTGCTAGGACTTCTAGTACTATTTTGAACAACAGTGGCAAGAGTGGGCATCGTTTTCATGTTCCTATTCTCAATGAGAAGGTTCTCAGCTTTTACCCATTGAGAATGATATTCGCTGTGGGTTTTTCATATATGGATTTTATGAAGTTGAGGAGTTTTCCCTCCATCCCAATACTTTGAAGAGTTTTAGTCAGTAAAGGATGCTGTATTTTGTGAAATGTTTTTTTCTGCATATGAGAGGACTATGAGGTTCTTCTCTCTTCTCTTGTTGATTTGTTCTATCACATTGATTGATTTGCAAATATTGCATCACTCTTGAATCCCAGGGATAAATCCCACCTAGACATGGTGGATAACCTTTTTAATGTACTGTTGGATTGTATTAGCTAGGATCTCATTGAGAATCTTGGCATCTATAATTATCAGGGGTATTGGTCTGAAATTCTCCTTTTTGATGGGGTCTTTGCTTGGTTTGGGGATCAAGGTAATGCTGGCTTTGTAGAAAGAGTCTGGAAGTTTTCCTTCTGTTTCTATTTTTTGAAACACCTTCAGGAGAATAGGTATTATGTCTTCTAAAAAAAGATGTCCTTATTCTTCATGATGTCCTTATTCTTCATCTAGAGAATAATTTTTCTTCTCCAATAAATTTAAAAGGATATATCTCAGAATCTGCCATCCATACTAATGTTTTTCTACAAAGCAACTAGTCTTTTATGTGTATCTTGGGTGTATTCCTCTCAGGGAAATTTTACTGAATCTTTGAATGATTGTTCTATTCCACTTGTTGGGTTTTCTACTTCCTGTTTATCAACAACTAACTATTATTACCTTTCTTTCACAGCTGGTGTCTTCTCTTCTTTTTTTTTTTAAAGATTTTATTTATTTATTTGATAAAGATCACAAGTAGGCAGAGAGGCAGAGAGAGAGAGGAGGAAGCAGGCTGTCTGTAGAGCAGAGAGCCTGATGCGGGGCTCGATCCCATGACCCTGGGATCATGACCCGAGCCAAAGGCAGCGGCTTTAACCCGCTGAGCCACCCAGGTGCCCCGTCTTCTTCTCTTCTAATTCCTTTAGTCTCTTTCTAAATCATATAAATTTATTGAAATTATTGGTAGCTTTTCCTGGATTTCAATGATTACATTTCCAACCACACTTATTATGTCCCTTCCTATTCCTAATTCAGTTATTACTTCTACAGTGATAGTGCTTTAATCTTCATTTTTATTCCTTAGCTTTGCAACCTTCATTTCTAGATCATTCATTTGGTGTATCACGTAATTTCTGAGCTCTTCTAAAAACTGAATTCAAATTCTTGTTAAATGATACAGATTTTAAATATTCGCAGAGAATTTTCTTCTCTTTCTTAGGTTACTTTTCCCCAAATGGAATCTTTGGCTGTCAACTACATTCTATGTTCTTCTCACTTACTGCCATTATTTATATTATTACTATTATTATTACTATAGTACATTGGCTTAGTGTCATGTGGTTTCTTTTGATCTTGCATGTGCTCAACAGGGACGCTTTCTCCTCCAGTGGAAGGTGGGTGAATTCTCATGGGCTTCCCACTTGAAATCTGTTTCCCATCACTCCAAACTTTGACTGAAGGGCTGAGTGTGAAACTCTATCCGATTGAAGACAGAGGAAGAAATCAGCTTGATCTGTGTGCAGCCTTTGTTGAAAAACATGCCTCTGACCTCTCTCATGTCAGATTCAGTTAAATGTCTTATAAAAGGTTTCATTCCACTTAACAAAGTGGGCAATGTTTGTCCTACACGTCAGCTTTGGATTATACTCTAAATTCAGTGTGACTCCCTAAAGATTACCTGTCATATGAGACTGTCAGTTCCAGTTGCTTACTTCCTCTTTGCACCCATGTCTTTTTTCCCCAGCAGCTGCTTTTACTTCCCCACCCAGAGAAGATCCAAAGCTTCCTGTTCAACTCTTACTCTTTTTCCTTACCGATTTGAGGGTATTTGCAAAAATTCTCAGGATTTTGTTGATTAATCTTCTTTTTTCATATCCTACTTCTGGGAGCTAGAAAGAGAAGTATTCATCTTCTCAATCACTATTTTATGATGGTGTTGTGTTTTTCTTTAATTTGGTTGCTTTTAGATTTTATATTTTTATCTGGGGTGAGTTTTTTACTGCTTTTATTTCTTTACACATAGAAAGAAATCAATTCTATGCTCCAACTTCATTCTATACATTTATGTGTAAACTATATGGATACATACTGACAAGGAGAGATAATATATAAATTGTTGAATAAAAAGATTATAAAAGTTAATTTACAATTATTTTGTTATTAGAATACATATTTAATCATTTGGGTGTGCATGTATATCTATATTGGTGTCTCTATATAGATATACAGATACAGGCAGTATATGTATCAGAGTACACATTACATATAACTATAATATATACATATTGTATTATATTTATAGAAATTTATGTTGTATAAATTTTATGTAAAAATTTGTCAAGGTATATACCAAAATGTTAATATTAGTATTCCCTAAGTGAATAGTTTTCATTTTCTTCTTTATCCCTGTCTACATTTCATAAATTTTCTATAACACACATGTATTTTTCTTGTATTGCTCTTTTTTTGAAGACTTTATTTGTTTATTTGGCAGAGAGAGAGATCACAAGTAGGCAGAGAGGCAGGCAGAGAGAGGGGGGAAGCAGGCTCCCTGCTGGGCAGAGAGCCTGACACAGGGCTCGATCCCAGGACCCTGAGATCATGACCTAGCTGAAGGCAGAGACTTATCCCACTGAGCCACCCAGGTGCCCCTGTATTGCTCTTTTTAAAAAAGACATGCTATTGTTTCCTTTTTTGCCCTGATTTTATTTATAGCCTGCCCTTTTCCAAAATGTATTTTACATTGTTTGCAGCAGAAGAAATATGCAATGAAGTTAATGAAGTAGAAAATTGAGACCAAGGGAGAAACAAAGAAAGCAAGTACGAAAAGGAGGAGGAGCAAAGGAGCAGACAAGATGATTTGATTGTGTCATGAAGTTGCTGCCATGCCAAGGCTGGCTCTGTTCATAAGTCAGTGGGATCAAGTTAGGAAAACAGGAGTCATACAAGGGAAAGAAACAGAGACTGGGCCTTTATCTGCCCTTAAGCTGGAGGTTATTTCCCCATATAATCCAGCAGAAAGCCCATATGCAATCAGGTCTTCAACAAAGAAGCTCCTCTTTACACCTAGAAGCAGCCCAGGCAATGCCTTTGAGAACCATATATGAATGTGTCTACAGGGCAATTTAAACAAATCAACATTTGGAACAAGAAATGGGACATTAAAACTGAAAGCTAACATGGGGACAATTCAGAAATTGACTAATTATTCTCCTCTACAGGAACAACACCTTCATATGACTGTAATGTTTGAGGTAGATTATTATCTAGGCATGTGGTTTGGACAGGCAGCCCAGTTGCCCTTCCCAGGTACACGTACCTACACTGGTCTTTTGTTTGATGCTGCCTTATTTTTGTTTAAGTACAGCATAGTCTGTTTCATCACCTACCTCCCACCCCACCTCAGTTCTGATGCCTGCCCATTGTCTACAAGACGAAACACAACTTCTACAAACATGTAAAGCTCTCAACAATCAGTCACACCTTGTCCATCTAAATTATTTCCAACTCAGTTAGCAAAGACTTACTTAGACTGATAGATGGAGGTGTATAATTGCATAAGCTGCTCCCTAAAATCTGATTGCCCTCACAGGAGAGATAGATATACAAATAAGAATAATACAACATAATGGTGGAGCAGTGTATCCCTCTTTATAAGGTGAAGAGGCTGATAGAAAAACCCTGAAGTGGCTAGGAGTCATCTGAGTGGGGTCTTGGAATAGGAAGGGGAATTTTGCCAGTAGGTAAGGTAAAAAAAATTATTCCAGGTAGTAAGAGAAAAGACTACAAAGATGTACCTCCACATTTTGGGGAGGGAGGAGACAGAGAACAATCCAGAGATGGTAAAGTATATCAGAGCTATTTCTGAAAAGCTCTGGAGCACTGATGATACCACATGCAGTGGGAGGCCATTTATATAAAATACCTTGTGCCTGGTGCCCCTAAGTATCCAAGTGAGAATGAATGCACATGTGACTAGAAAGATAAGTTTAGACTAGATTATGAGGGACTTTGAATTCTAAGTAATTTATACGGTATTCTGTGGAAGTTAAAAGAATTATTAGAAATTGGTAAGTCTTGGAGTGACTCGATCATATCTGAGTATTCAGAAAGATGTATTTTTTTGAAATATTGACTTTCAAGTTCCCAGGAAAACTCTGTGTGTGTGTGTGTGTGTGTGTGTGTGTGTGTGTAGAGGAAGAGAGGAGGGAAGAGACAGAGACTAGAATTCAGTTAGAAGGTTATGCGAATAGTTTTGGCCAGCAATCCTGAAGGCCTTGGGTATAGCAGTGGGAGGAAAATCAAAGGAATGGAATGTGGGGGACTCCAGTGAAATCAGTAACCCACCGATGTACTGGCAAGAGAGAAGGAGGAGTCAACACGTCCAGATATTGGGTGACTGGGTGGATGGGAACAGTATTCACCACGACAAGAAATTCCAGGTAGGAGCCCATTTGCGGAAAAAGTTTATGTGTTCTATGTAAGATATGGAAATTTAAGGGGCTTATAGAGCATGATGATAAGTAGAGATAAAGGTCTGGGATTCCTTAACAAAGTCCTGGCTCAAAATAGAGAATTGAGAATCATCATGTTGGTAGTAGTTGAAAGTCACGTGACAAGGTTTCCAGGTTCTGGTTCTGATGTAAACAATTAGAGCAGATCACCACACTCACCATAACAACTAGAAAAAGTGAATATGACTTCCAAAAAGTGCATTTTTAAATAACATTAGAGAGTAGCGGGAGAAAAGAAGTCAAAAGGGACAACATGCCAGCAAAGGTGAGACCTCCCTGAGGGAGAAGAGACCAGTGCATCTCTCTGGGAGCTTTGGCACAAATCTGTGGAGAATCCAGTGTATGGTAGACAGAGCAAATTTACAGGGATAAGGAGAAACCAGTGAAGCTTAGAACAACTTTGCAGATGGCAAGAGACATTGTAATCTGTAAGAGCGTTGAAAGCAGAACTAGTTCTCCACATACACCAGTTGTCCCCGTGTCACTTTTGGTGGGTCTGCAGTCACAGCAGTGAGGCAAGCTGGAGCTGGACTGGAGAACAAAGAGATAAAGTGCTTGGCAGCCAAAGTCCTGCTAGGGGCAAGGCCTTAGAACATATGCAGGATGGCACCTTAGCCTCAGCCTCTATCTTTCACCATGTGCAAAAATTAATGAAAGGTAGACATGCGAAATGTGAAAGTGGAAATTATTTTTTTAAAGTGGCAAATTGGACTTGGTCAAAACAAAAACCTTTTGTTCATGGCAAAACACCATTAAGGGAATGAAAAAGTAAGCCAAAGGATAGAAGAAAATATTCACTGTATATATCTGACATACCTTGTATCCAGAATATGTAAAAAGGGCCTAGAAATCAATAGGTAAAGCTACCCAATTAAGAAATGGGCAAAAGAATTGAGAAGACATTTCACAAAGGAAGATACCTGGGTGACGAAAAAGCATGTGAAAAAGTGCTTAAAATAATTAGTCATCAGGGAAATACCAAAGCAAACCACAGAGATACTATTATACAACCACCAGAATGAGCTAAAATAAAAAGGTGACAACTGCAAGTATTGGAGAGGATGTGGAGCAACTGAACCTCCATAAACAGCTGGTAGGAGCGTAAAATGTAAACCACTTTAGAAAACTAGAAATTTCGAAAAAAATGTAAGCATAAGCTTTTTCTATGGCCCAGCAATTCTACTGCAAACTAATTACCCAAGATATATAAAACTATATATCCACAAAAGGCTCATAAATGGTTTTTTTCATAACAATTTTATTCATAATGGCAAAAAACTAAAAATATTGCCCATCAACAAAACAGATAAAAACATTGTGAGAAATTCATACAACAAAATGCTAAATGACAATTAAAAAGAAAATGAACTATTGATGTATCCAACATAGAAGAACCTCAAAAAAATTTGTTAAATGAAGGAAGTAAGACATAGAAGAATACTGACTACATGATTCCATTTATATGTAATCCACAGACATGAAAGAGTAATATACAATGATAGAAGGAAAAATAATATTCCCCCTGGTCTGGGGAGTGGGAGTAGGCATTGACTGGCAAGCAGCACAAGAAAACTTCTTGAGTGAGTGAAAATATTCTAGATTCTGATTTTGTTGGTTATGCATATATTGGTTATGCATATAAACATGCCAAAAAGTCACCAAATTATACACATGATTCATGCATTTTCCTGCATGTAAATTATACCTCTAGATGTAAGTAGTACCCTGCAAAGACAATAATTTCACCTATGCAGTATTCTGGCAGAGAATGCATAACCTCAATCTAATCACAAGGAAATATCAGGTGAGCACAAAATAAAATTTCTATGAAAAAAAAAAAAAAAGAAAAAGCTCCTTGTGTCATAAAATACAAAGAAAGGCTGTGGAAAATTTCCAGATTAAAGAAAGTTGGAGGGACATGACAAATAAATGTAATACCTGACCTTAGATGGAATCTTTTTTTTTTTTTTAAGATTTTATTTATTTATTTGATAGACAGAAATCACAAGTAGGCAGAGAGGCAGAGAGAGAGGAGGAAGCAGGCTGTCCGCAGAGCAGAGAGCCCGATGCGGGGCTCGATCCCACGACCCTGGGATCATGACCTGAGCTGAAGGCAGCGGCTTTAACCCACTGAGCCACCCAGGTGCCCCCCTTAGATGGAATCTTGAACTGAAAGGAAGAGTGCCAAAAAGACATTATTCAAACAACTGACCAAACTAGTTTGTAGACAGTAGATTAAAGTATCAGTAGAAATTTATGAAGTTGACAACTGTACCACAGTGATATAAAAGTATATCCTTATTCTTAGAATATACACCCTCAAGAATTTAGAGATAAAAGGTCATAATGTATATAACTTGCCTTCAAATGATACAAAGAAAGAGAATGAATGATAAAGCTAATGAGATAAGATAGATCTAGGTTAATTGTCTTTTCACTACATTGTTTCAATTTATCAAATTCTTGTTAATACGAAATTATTTTCAAACAAAAATGTTTTTAAAACAAAAGTCCTTTAAAAGGTGCCCATAGTAAGGAAAGAGCAGATTACATTGGATATGTGTTAGATGATCATCCCAAATTGTTAATAGTGATTATTTCTGGAGGGTTGGCTTTTGTAGAGATAGGGAAGAAACATTAAGTTCTTTCTCTATTATTTGAAATTTTCTGTTTTTAGTATTAAAAGGGAAAGCGTTATTTCAGCCCTTCAGGAAAAAAGGTATTTTTTTAAGTAGAAAATGATCAGAAACGTGATTTGACTCATTTTCTTTGGTATCTCAGGCTTGGGGCAAAAGCCAAAACTTGAAACACCTAAGTCCTTTTCATTGTTTAAAACTCAGCTCAGATTTCACCTCCTCAGCAAAGCCTTCAGCAAGGATTCTTTTAGTTACAAGTCACACACACCCAACCCAAACTAATAAATACCAGTGGTGAGTGTATTGGCTGTTAGAATGCAAGGAAGTCTTGGACAAACAGTGCAAGTGAAGGAAGAAGTTACAGCTGGGCTTTCTGAACAAGAGCCATGGGATGAAAGTCCACCAGACTCCACTTCCAGAATCTCTCTTCATTTAGGCTCCTTCTTTCAGCCCATTTTTCTCCAAATGGCAAGAAATATACTGCCTACAGCTCACTGCAACTTTCCCTCTTAAAATGGAAGCTCTTAGAAAAAATTAGAAACTCTCAGTTTGAGTTTGAATATTTCAGCCAAGTAAGCAGATGGGTCAAGCTTGGTCAGATTACTTCCCTGAATCAACCAACTATGAAACTGGGGGTATGCATCAACTTGAGTGATGTTCCAAGAGTTGGACCAAGAGTTGAAATTATGTACAGACTTGGAAACTCTTTCAGAAACCATAAAAGGAAATAATATAATACTCTCTCATGATTCTTAGTTTCCAGCTCTCAGACCTTCTACTTGTGTTATGTTATTTGTGTGTTTACTATAACTCATCAGTAGACTGTAAATTTGTGGGGAAGGGACTATATCTTTATCTCCATGGATATTCTCTAAATTGATGGCATAATATTTGCCATATAATAGATGAATTATAAGCTCCAAGAGGAAAGTGATGTCTTCCACCACTGAAACTTGAACTATGCCTGGAGCATGGTAGAGACTCAATAAATATTTGCTGAACTAAAAAATAATATATACTCAATCTATATAAGATGGATGGATGGATGGATGGATGGATGGATGGATGGATGGATAGATGGATGGATGGATAGAAATGCACATTTTCTTCCAGTAAAGATACACCTGTCTTCTGGGGAAACCAAGGTATGCCTCCTGGGTCTGGGTTGGTGGAACTAACTGTGGCCACCAGGCACATACAGTTAATTAGCACTTAGAATGTTTGGGCTCTACTTTGAACTTCATTATCTTCAATCTGTGCCTTGCAGCCTTTGGTCTATGGGTTAACTGGAAGCTCAATAAGTCTTCTAAAACTTTCTCTCTTTGAAAGATGAAAAGCTATCTAAAAACCCAGCCTATAAACATTGACAGACATATGAATTCAATTAGCAAATTCTTGGATACCTCCAGTGGACCAAGCACTATTCAAAGTTGGGCGGCCTGATAGAGAACCAGACAGAAATAGATGTGCTAGTTCTATGAAAGAACAGTACAAATGCTATCAAAGTATTTAATTGGGAGGTCTAACCTAGCCTTGGGGTCATGAAGACTCTCTAAAGGAAGTGACATTTTAAGCTCAGACTCAAAGGAATACATAGAAGCTAACAAATTAGAGAGCCTAGAGATAGGAAAGTGTTTCAGGTAAAGGGTATAAAAGCCTACAGCTCAGCACTTCGGAGAACTGAAAAATAAACAAATATGTGAGTCAAGAGTTACCTATAAGGATGACCATTATAGTACAATTTATGAGCCTGACCAAAAAAAACAGCAGGGGAATGATTCAATAAGCTGTGCTGGAGAGGATTTTTAAAGCAGTGAAAGTGATGGTCACATGCCACTATACGTTTGTCCAAATCCAAAGAAAGTACAAGAGTCACCCCTAATATAATATATACTATGGACTTTGAGTGACTCAATGTGTCAATGTAGGTTCATAAGTTGCGACAAACGTATCACTCTGGTGGGGGATTTTTGATATTGGAAGAGGCCAGGCATGTGTGGGTTCAGAGCATATGTAGGAGTCTAACATTTTTTTAAAGTTTATTTATTTATTTTAGTTATCTCTACACCCAATGTGGACCTCAAACTCACAACTCCAAGATCAAGAGTTTCATGTTCTGACTGAGCCAGCCAGGTGCCCCAGAAGGTATGTGGGAAATCTCTGTTTTCTCCTTATTTTTCTGTGAACCTAAAACTGATCTAAAAAAGGTCTTAAATTAAAAAGTCTTAAATAAGAAATCTTAAATAAACCATGCTACCAATGCAATAGAACCCAACAAAGAATTAAAATAACACTACAAAGACAATGCTAAAGATATATTAAGTTTAGGGCAACTGGATAGCTCAGTCGGTTAAGCATCTGCCTTCAGTTCAGGTCATGATCCCAGGGTCCCGATGGAGCCCTGCCTTGGGGGAGGATGGGGTGTCTCTGTTCAGCAGGGAGTCTGTTTCACCCTCTCCCTCTGGCCCCCCCCCCAATGCACACATGCTCCCTCTCTCTCTCAAATAAATAATATTTAAAAAATAAAAAATAGGGGCACCTGGGTGGCTCAGTGGGTTAAGCCTCTGCCTTCGGCTCAGGTCATGATCTCAGGGTCCTGGGATTGAGCCCTGCATCAGGCTCTCTGCTCAGCGGGGAGCCTGCTTCCCCCTCTATCTCTGCCTGCTGCTCTGCCTACTTGTGCCCTCTCTGTGTCAAATAAATAAATAAAATCTTTAAAAAATAAATAAATAAAAATTTTTAAAATAAAAAAATAAACAAGTACAAAGGTATGCAATCAATATGATCAAAATTTTTCTCTATCTCTATTTGATTGTGCCTTGCATGTACAGGTCAATCACCCCAGAACTCTACCCGTAGTCATATCTGGGTAGTGGAATACAAATGATGATTTTCTACTTTGTGTTTCTCTACTTTTCCAAAAAAGAATGTTAAATGAACATGTACTCCTTTTGTTGTGGAAACAACAACAGATGAATCAGGCTTGCTTTCTTGCTCCCTGAGTGTGCTGTCCCCCCGTGAAGAGCATCTGTGAGCCTAATGTAGGCCTGGCCCACGGCTCAGCTGAGTGGGCCCAGGCTGTGCCTAACAGCAAATCTGATCCCTTGGGTCCCTCTGGTGCCACATTCCATGGGAGGCCCCACATCAGGGTTATCTGGGGTTATGTTGTTCCTGCTCCAGCCTCCCCGTGTGTGGGCATTTTGCTCCCTTGCGTGGGTTGTTTTACCTTCATTACACAAGTGCTGCTGCTCTGAAAAGGACCTGGCTTGATGAAAGGAGCTTTATGAAGGGGCCTGAAAGCAGGAAGAACAGGGAAACTGGAGCCAAGCAGCTCTTAGCTGAGTAGTCTGGTAACAACAGGGGCTCACCCCAGTGACCAAAGCACTAGGAACTGTCAGGCCTACATCTGTTTGCTGAAAGATGAGGGGCTGCTGCTTCTCTGCCACCCATCGCCACCTCCCCACCCGATGCAGAAGGAGCCCCTTCTGCCCCCAAACAATGGACTCCTTCCAAGGTTGGAAGGTCCCATGAGTGAGGCAGGAATGGGGTAGGTAGATGTTTCTGGATATGAATGCATGCAGAGATAATCTTGGTTTCATGCCTTTGGTCTCAGCTTTGACCCAAGGTGGTATCTCTTGGAAAGCTTTCCAAAATACTAATGCCTGAGGGCCAGACCTAGAGGTCCTGATTAAATCTTTCTGGGATGTGACCTGAGCCTAGGGACCTGGTGCCCTTTTTACCTCCCCCTCAGGCTTGATTTCTGCATTGCATTTTCCCCCTTGAGCTATTCCCTAGGCAAGAATGCCCTTCCTAGGCCACAGGCCTAGGCCTTCCCTGATCGCTCTCCTTTGCATCTTTTAAGCCAGTTCTGAAATCCCATTTCCTGGAGGAATTTCCAATTCTGTAGTTAAGGCCATGTGGTCTTAAGGCAAGCCTCTTAACCACTTTGAGCCTTATTTTTTCAACTCAGACATACCTGGTTTACAGTTCTTCTAACACTGTAGAACCAGCCTCACGGTGTTCCTCTCCCCGAGATAACAGCAACAGCCAACTGCAACCCTCTCCTCAGCCATCTGAGTTTGGCTCCTCCAAGTGTTAATAATTCCAGCCCTTCTCTTTGTCCCAGAGTTCTAGAGATAAAAGGTGCTTCCTACAACTGTTACAGTCCTTGATACCCTAATAGTGAATAAGCAAACCTTTCTGGCAAAGGACCAGATGGAAATTATATCACATTTTGCACACTACATCATCTCTATTGAGACCATTTAACTTTGTCATTACAGTGCAAAGCAGCCATAAAAAATATGCAAGTAAATGAGTATGGCTGAGTTCCAATAAAACTTTATTAACAAAAACAGGAAACAAACCAGATGTGGCCCACAGACTCTAGTTTGCACACCCCTACTTTATTCTCTTTTCCCCACTCAGTTACCTAATTAACCACCTTATACCTGGTTAACAATTTTTTATATTAAATTCTTACTTTCAAATAACTATTGTTATTTCTGGCTCTTAACTGGGCTGAGCCTGATGCCATTTCAAAGATATATATATATATATATTTTTTTTTTTTTATTTTAGTAGGGGGGAAAATTTCAAGTGTTCTCTTCAACACTACTGGATTGTTTGAATTTTTCATAAGCATATTCTTTTTTTGGAAAAACTAAACCTAAAAATATTTTCTCCCTTAATAAGTACTTAGTAGTGCCTTTTGTCTGCTTTAGCAGCAGAGGGAGATTATTTATGTTAACTATTTCATTTCATTTAAAATTTCCCTCTGAGGTTGAAATCATTGCATTCTCAGAAATATCATTGCTTATTCCATTGTGACTTTTTGCCTGGATTTTGGCAAATTGTGTTTTAAACATATATATATTTGGAGAAGAAGTTTTTAAAAAAAGCATAGTCAACCCCAGGGTGGTTGGAAAAAACAAATTAGATACTAGGCAGACAAAAAGCTTTGAGAAGGTAAAAGTGCTGTGCAGATATGAGGAGGTAGGAGGAATCACAAAGCCCTTTCAGCCTTCCTAATAGCGGTTCTTAATGTACCTTAGGGAAATATTTAATCCACTTATTTGTTTAAGTGCATTTCTTGTATAAGCGGATAGTCGCTGTGTTTTTCCTAGTCACCTGAATTATGTCCACAAGATGACAGGCAGAGGCCATGTCTCCACCTTCAGCAGGGGAGAGCCATGGGTCACTGAGCACTTGGTAAATGCGTTGAGACTGGAGATGGGGCCCCCAGCCTGCTTCTTCATCTGTGACATCTCTGAAGAGAATCCACTAACATAGAAGCAATTCATTCCAGTGTCGTCTTTGCTAGAGAACACCTGGGGAAGGAGGAAATTCACATTACATCCTAGAGCAGAGTTCTTGTCTAGGGTTTATGTCCTTTGTTGGGCAAAAAACAAACAAAAAATAAGGTGAAATTAAACATTTTCTTCCATTCTGAATATAGGCAAACTTGTTGGCAGTACCTGTGACTTTAGTTCTGCCCTAACAGAAATCATAGGCATTTTCATACTATGTTACAATTATTATATCTGGAAATAAATCCTGTGTTCACCATTACTTCAAAATCCAAGGTGGTGGAGGGGCAAAGATGGCAGAGGAGTAGGGGACCCTATTTGAACCAGACCCCTGAACTGAGCTGGATATCTACCAGATCATTCTGAACACCCACAAAATCAGCCTATGATGTAAGAAGATATATCTGGATCTCTACAAACAGAATATCTCAGGCAGTTGGTTTCGAGGAATGAAGCAGGGAGCTGTGATTCTGGGGGCAGATATCAGAAGATAAACAGAAGGGCAAGGGAGCCTCTGGGATCCTGCACTGCCAGATCACAAAAGTCACTGTCACTGGGGACCAGGCTAAGACTCAGGAGCAGTAGTGGTGGGGAAAGGACATTAGGGCAGCCAAGCAGACTGAAACCTGGAGCTGAGGGGGTGCACATGCCAACTTGGGGAACCTGGCAGTTTTAGAAACACAAAGGGCAGAGACATGCCTGGACCTGGAAGCAAGGGCGAGGAGTGTTGCTATGGGGTGCACAACCCAGGATGCTGTGATTTTTGGTAGCACAGACAGAAGCAGGGAGAGTATGCCTGGAGAGATCACTGAGGGCCAGACTGAGATCTCTCTATTCTGAGATGGAGGTTTGGATATGGTCATTTCTGCTCTGACTCTTGGGGTGTGGGGTGGGGACATGGAAAACTGTCAGAGAAAGTTGCCAGAGAACAAAAGCCCCCCCAAAAACAGTTTTCACTGGGCCAATTCCCCCCACCATAGGGGGCAGGGCAACTCTGCCCAAACAGGATTGCTGAGTAACAGTGTGGCAGAACCTTCCCCCTGAAGACAGGCTAGAAGAACAAGAGGCCCTCAAACCCAAGATCCCTATAAAACACATGCATCTTGCTTGGGTTGTGGTCAATAATCTAGACTCTGTGCATTCCCTCAAACACTCCTCAACAATGACTAAGAGGAGGAACCCCCAACACTGGAGAGGTTCAGAGATGTGACCTCTGTCACAGAACTAATGGATATGGATATAAGCAAGATGTTGGAAATAGACTTCAGGGTAACAGTTATGCAGACAACAGCTAGGATAGAGAAAACTATTCATGGCAACATAGATTCTCTAAGGGCTGAGAGCTGATCTCAGAAGTTAAAAATGCTATCAATGAGACCCAACCTAATCTAGATATTCTAACAGCTATAGTAAATGAGGCATAAGAACAAATTACTGATCTAGAAAACAAACTGATAGAAAAGAAGGAACAGGAGGAGGCCTGGAACAAACAGATTAAAATCCATGAAAACAGAATTAGAGAAATAAATTACACCATGAAATGTTCCAATGCCAGAGTTACTGGGATCTCTGTGCGGGTGGAGAGAGAGAACTAGAAGATATATTTGAACAAATTGTAGCTGAGAATTTCCTTAACCTGGGGAATGCAACAACCATTCATGTCCTAGAGGCAGAGAGGACCCCTCCCAAGATCAAGAAGAACAGACCAATGTCCTGGCATGTCATAGTAAAACTTGCAAATCTTAGAACCAAGGAAACCATCTTAAGGGTTGTTTGGGGAAAGAGATTTCTTAGGTACAGAGGAAGGAACATCAGAATAACATCATACTTGTCCACAGAAACCTGGAAAGCCAGAAAGGACTGGCAAGACATATTCAGGGTACTAAATGAGAAGAACATGCAGCCAAGAATTCTTTATCCAACCAGGCTGTCATTCAGAATGAATGGAGAGATAAAGAGCTTCCAGGACCAACAGAAACTGAAAGAATATGTGACCACTAAGCTAACCCTGCAAGAAATATTAAGGGGGGGGGTTCTATAAAAGGAGAAAGACCCCAAGAGTGATATAGAACAGAAATATACAGAGACAAACTATAGAAACAAGGACTTCACAGGCAACATGATTTCAATAAAATCATATCTTTCAATAACCGATCTCAATGTGAATGGCTTAAATGCTCCCATAAAATGGCATAAGTTTGAAGATTGGATAAAAAGTCTGGACCCGTGGGGGGGAGAGGGGTTGGGAGAGGGTGGTGGGGTTACATTATATGTTTAAATAAAGCTTAAAAAAAAAAAAGTCTGGACCCATCCATATGCTGTCTACAAAAGACTCATTTTGAACCTAAAGATACATCCAGACTGAAAGTGAAGGGGTGGAGAATCATCTTTCATGTTAATGGACTTCAAAAGAAAGCTGGGGTAGCAATTCTCATATCAGACAAATTAGATTTTAAGCTAAAGGCGATAGTTAGAGATACAGAAGGACACTATATCATTTTTTTAAAAGATTTTATTTATTTGACAGAGAGAGATCACAAGTAGGCAGAGAGGCAGGCAGAGAGAGAGAGAGGGAAGCAGGCTCCCTGCTGAGCAGAAAGCCCAATGCGGGACTCGATCCCAGGACCCTGAGATCATGCCCTGAGCC
>RCUC01138907.1:0-50092 GCA_003697995.1 Taxidea taxus jeffersonii | reverse complement strand
AATCTACAACTGTCTTTAATAACGGAGTCTTACTTTTATAAAACACTTAAAAATCCCACCATAAAATGTCTATTTCCATAAAAATAATATTTAATAATTATTGATTATCTTTACTTTCCAATGATATGATTGAGTAAAAACCATATTAAGATAATTTTTTAGAAATCAAATTGATATTGATAGGACATATTTCTCCTGATTCTCAGCCCCAGTCTCCATTCAACTAAACAACAAGGCAGTGTAAATAACTGGTATCTACTCAATTAATAATTCCAATGATAATTTCACAGATTTTCTTTTCAAAGAAAATTTTGATTTTTTAAAATGTCTCTACATTGATTCAGTTAGTCTTTTTCCTGAATGATTCGGGTCATCCTGAGAAACACTGCTGTGATAATAGAAAGACACAAGCAGATGTAATTAAGGGATTTACATTTTTTTAAAGAAAAGTATAAAGAAACTTAGAGAGATGATTAAATAGAGAATGAGGAAATGTAGCATATTGCCACCCAAAGGTACAAATTTCTTAGTCCTCCCAAAGTTCCCCAAGAAAGCACAGAGCCTTTGAGAAAAAAGACACTTTTTGCTGGATGTGAAGAAGCCCAGCTCTGCCACTGCCAAAGGGTTTCATGTTCTGCTCCCAAGTCCTCTCCACTTTACTACATCTGTCCCGGGCATTGGCTGTGTGTTTGTTTATCACTAGATGTAACTTGAACAAAACTAATCACTATTACTTACTTACTTACTTAATTAATTAATTAATCACTATTATTTTTCCTGAATGAGTAAGTGAAACAAAAGTCAGTTCCTCTACAGTGTTTCTTAATGGGTTCCAAACTGGATATTTAGCATCCCTGGCCCCTATCCAATATATTCTAGTGCTATCTTTTGGTTACTGTGCAACCAAAAATGCCTTCCCACATTTACAAATGTCCTAGGTTCGACCCATGTTATGAGGAGCCTGAGAATTCTCACATCTAATGTTTTGGGGAAAATAAAAAACAGGAAAAATTTCTGCTTTCATGTTTTCAAGTTTTATTGGAAAAATGCTATAGTATTTCCTGTAATCCTTTGTCCATTTCACCTTCTGCAAAATCATCTAAGATACAATTGTCTAGAGGATTAATGTATGTTTATTACATATCATATATATTAAATGTACATTATTTTTTCATGACAACAATGAACAGTGTCTGACAGATATCAGACAAATGGAATGGGACAGAAATATTTCCTATGACTTTAAAGTTAAAAGGATACATAACCACTACCATTTCCACTTGCCAGTAAATTCAGACACACTTTAGAGAGGGGTCTGCTCTCTGTTAGAACTCTTTTCTTGACAGGAAGTAATTTTACACTTATGAACAACCATAACTACAAAGTTGTTAGAAATGTTTTCCTTACATGAGTCAATATCTGCTTACCTATAAACCAATGGCTTTAATTTTGACATCTAAGTGACATAGGATATAAATAATATATTGCATATCTTCCAGGAAAATCCTTCAAAATTTTAAGATAATATTGTACATACTTATTCTTGGTCCTGTTATTCTGCATGGAGCGTAATTTCCAAATAACCCTTGATTCTGATCCATTTAGTCCAGACATATTGCAGGCAGTTAATGTCCGTTAATACAAAGACTCAAAGTAAATGCAATAGGCCAAACTACTTGACTAAAACAATATTATGGGGATGTTAACCCCCATGTTTGGGATAGTATCAGGGTTTCTACAGATAATATTTGATATAACTTCTGTTGTTTTTGGCAACTACAACTGACTGTCAACTCTATACTTGTCAACTGTATACTATAATATACTTTTAAACATATAATGTTTAAATGTATACTTTTAAAAATGATTTTAAAATATATACTTGTTTAACACAATAAATATCTCAAAATCTACCTAAATTCATATGCTACTTTCAGTTTCTAATTCTGATTATATATTCAATATTTTTGCTATCCTAAACTTTGTCTTCCATAGATTCAGTAAACAACTTTTATGCCAGTTACATAATCAAGTTTACCTTTAAAATTGTGATAATATGGGGCACCTGGGTGGCTCAGTGGGTTAAGCCGCTGCCTTCGGCTCAGGTCATGATCTCAGGGTCCTGGGATCGAGTCCCACATCGGGCTCTCTGCTCAGCAGGGAGCCTGCTTCCTCCTTTCTCTACCTACTTGTGATCTCTCTCTGTCAAATAAATAAATAAAATCTTTAAAAAAAAATAAAATTGTGATAATAACATCCATCTGCCTTTAATAATAAAATCTAATAAATTATATGTATAAAAGGTTACATTCCACATTAAAATTTTAGCAGGGCCTACACAACAAATCCTTAACAGCTATCAGTTTGCTTTTCTCTCCCCACCTCGGTTTCACCTCTGCAACATTTATTGAATAATTCAAGAAGAAACTCTATAAGATACTATCAATAATTGCCCTCTAAATTCATTATGATCTATTAACATTATACTTGGGAATGGTGAGTAATTCACTCTCTTAATATGCCAATCTATAATTCATTTGGACGACAGTATCCCATATTGTTTTAAAGATTCTACCTATTTATTTTTCAGAGAGAGAGAGAGAGAACGTACAAGCAGGAAGAGTGGCAGGTAGAGGCAGAGAGAGAAGTAGACCCCCCACTGAACAAGGAGCCCGATGCAGGACCCAATCTGAGGACCCCAGGATAATGACCTGAGCCAAAGGCAGCAACTTAAATGACTGAGCCACCCAGGCATCCCTGACCTTTCTTTTTATAATGGAAACTAAGTCCTGTTTTCAGGGCTTTAGCAGTACACATATAGCTGCCCAGCTAAAGATCATATTTGATAATCTCCTTGTGCTGCATGTGAACAAGGACTCAGTTTTTGCAAACAGAATATGAATAAAACTAATTATACAGGGGTTCCTGCGGGGCCCACCAGGTTAAGCCTCTGACTCTTAGTTTCAACTCAGGTCATGATCTCAGGGTTGAGAGACTGAGCCTCACATTGGGCTCCACATTCAGTGTGGAGTCTGCTTGATATTCTGTTTCCTTCTCCCTTTGCCCCTCATACTTGTCCCTTTGCACTTTCTCTTTCTAAAATAAATAAATAAATCTTTTTAAAAAGTGATAACATACAATCTCCTCTTAATTTCCCTAGAAAAAAAATGTCTGCTTTTTACTGCCTCTCTACTTGTCTTCTCCTAGGCTAGAGATGGAAGCACCACTGATGTGCCAGCTCCAACAATCCAATTTAGGCAAACACCCATTTGAATGCTAAGCTCAAAACATAAGAAAGCCAGATTATCTCTTGATCTTGTTTGTGAAGCAGAACTGCCTACTTCTACACTACCATGTAGTATAGTGAAAATAACTTCCATTCTCTTTTTTAGCTTCTGTATTTAGGATTCAGTTGCCACAAAATTAGCTTATATCCTAATTTTTACTCCCCAAAACCCAATGCTAAATTGTTAAACATTAACTTTTACCATATTTGCTTCAGATTATTTTAACAAAATAAATATTATAGATACTACTCAATTATTCTTTTCCTCATCATCATATTTTCTGCTCTCCTTCTCCAGAGATAATCACCATTCTCAGAACTAGTAGGAAAGGTTATTGTTTTCACTCTATTTGCTACTGAACCAGAAAACAAGCTGTGACAAAGGTACACTAGAAAAGGCTATAAGTGAGTAAATAAACATAGCCTCTCATTGACTGTCTAGTCACTTATGTCTAGTATGTCTATAGATTGGTGAGAAATACAGTGCATGCAGAATAGGATATTTGCCACACTGGAAGATTCCAGAGTGTTTTATACCATTAGGCTTTAGAAGAAAAATGTAAGCCCTTGAGGTCTGACATATTGAAAGAAATATATATCTATTTATATTTACTTACCTACTTACTTATTTATTTATTCAGTGTAACACTGATACTCTCTGTTATTGCACTAACAGACGTTAAGAAAATTGGGCCCTGGTCTATTTATGCTTTTCCTATTTTCAATGGTATTTTTAAATCAGATGCTCAGTCCTCATAAACCAGATATTGAGCTCAGGGATAAAGAATTGTTGAAGTATAGGCATCCAGTTCCACTGAACTGTCATTCTGTAAATATTTTTTAAATTACACTACATGCATATTAGAGTGTAATCCAGTCAAAACCAGCAAAAATGAGATATAAATTCCAAAAAGAGCAACATTTTATTATGGACCTTTTGCTGTAATTTAGAGCACTCTGATTTTTAGTGTATATAAAAATTCATATAGTAATGGAAAATGTGTGCCACATAATAAATGGAATCATATAAAACTGGCTTGGTATCACCACAAATTAGATACTTCTAAATGAAACAACTATATTTATGTCAACAGAATTAAACATTAACAGCCAATACCAAAATATTCCATCATTTACCTGTTAAAGTTACACACTGAGTTTTTTATCTTTACTACCTTTACCACACAGTCAATACCACTACATATAGACATGTAGTTTTTATTTTCTCCCAGTCCCAAAAGTTGGTAATAAATGTTGATAAAATGTTGGTGATAAAGGTTTAAGGAATAAGAAATGCTTTTTTTAATAAAGATTTTATTTATTTATTTGACAGAGAGAGAGATCACAAGTAGGCAGAGAGGCAGGCACAGAGAGAGAGAGAGAGGCAGGCTCCCTGCCGAGCAGAGAGCCCGATGCGGGGCTCGATCCCAGGACCCTGGGATTATGACCTGAGCCGAAGGCAGAGGCTTAACCCACTGAGCCACCCAGGTGCCCCTATCAGAAATAAATTTAATACATGTTGTAAAAGAACTCAACACTAGAAAATTAAAAAAAAATTACTGAGAGAAATTAAACAAATACCTGAATAAATGGAAAGATCTGCTATGTTCATGAATTAGAATACTTAATAATATTAAAATTAAAATATATGCAAATAATAGATTAAATGAACATGGAATAAAATTTCCATGAGTTATTTTTTGGAAAATAAAAAACTGATTTTCAAATCCACAGGAAATACAAATGGTCAAGTATATATACAGCATTTCTGAAGAAGGTAACAGAATGTATCCTCTCTCAATTCTATTGTGGCGGTTTTAAGTCTGAAATCAAGGGGTCAGCAAAGCCATGCTCCCATGCCCCAGATATTACCGTTCCTTGAACTATCACCTTTTGGTGGGTCCTGCATTGCTTAGTTTGTTGACACATCACCTCAATCTCTACTGCTATTACCTCTTCACCTGCATGTTTGCGTCCTTGCCTCTTCTTTTGAGGACACTGGTCATCAGATTAGAGCCTGCCTGAAATCCATGAAGATTTTGTATTTAGAGCCTTTGTTAATGATATCTTCAAAGACCCTACTTCCAAATAAGGTCACATTCTGAGATTTCAGATGGACAAGAAATTTGGGAGAGCACTATTTAAATCACTATACTTAAATTTCTTCTAGGTGCTATAACAAATAAAAGATGAAAAGATTTACCCTCATTTATTTTTATTATCTTTTAAAAGTGTTTATTGGGCTGAAAGTCTCAACCTATTAGTATGTCAAGAAGAAACAAAAATTAATGAAATAAAGAATAGCAAATAAATTACAAGACACATAATAAGGATAAATATTGTTCAGCAAAATTTTGTTTCTGGATTCATATGTATATGTGTGTGGTCTGGAAGTAAATATATTTCTTAGAGTGAGTTGTTCTTTAAATAGCTTTAAGGTAATTAGGCTAGAACAGAGCTTCCTGACCATCTTTAAATTCGACCAAGCTCTTTTTCAAAGTACACGTCTGAAATTCACTTATGTTTGTAGACAGTTTCTGGGTTTTTTTGTTTTGTTTTGTTTTACTTTTTCTTTTTACTCCCTCTACTCATTTCTTCCCCCCTATCTCCAGCAACCACCAATCTGTTCTTTATATCTATGGCCTTGTTTATCTTTTTTTCTTTTTTTTTAACATTCCATGCATAAAAGATCATACCATATTTGTCTTTTTCTGTCTGATTTCATTTACAATAATATCCTTAAGGTACCTCCATACTGTCACAAATGGCAAGATTTCATTCTTCTTTATGCCTGAATAATATTCCATCACACACACACACACACACACACACACACACACACACACACAATTCCTTTACCCATTCATTCATCAGTGGACACTTATATTGCTTCCTTATCTTGGTTAATATAAATAATGTTGCGAAGAACATAGGGTGCACATATATTTTCAAGTTAGTGTTTTCATTTTCTTTGAATGAATACCCAGATATGGAATTGCTAGATCATATGATATCTCTATTAATTTTTTAAAATTTATTTATTTATTTGACAGACAGAGATCACAAGTAGGCAGAGAAGCAGGCAGAGAGAGAGGAGGAAGCAGGCTCCCCGCTGAGCAGAGAGCCAACGAAGGGCTCGATCCCAGGACCCTGGGATCATGACCCGAGCCGAAGGCAGAGGCTTTAACCCACTGAGCCATCCAGGGAACCCTCTATTAATTTTTTAAAAAGATTTTATTTATTTGAGAGAGAGAGAGAGAGAGCACAAGTATGGCAGAGGAGCAGAGGGAGAGAGAGAAGCAGACTCTCTGCTGAGCAGGAAGCCCAAGGCAGGACTTGATCCCAGGACCCTGGGATCATGACCTGAGCTGAAGGCAGATGCTTAATTGGCAGATCCACTCAGACACCCCTCTCTTTTTAATTTTTGAGGAACTTCCATACTATTTTGTATAATGTAAATTTACATTCCCACCAATAGTCTACAAGGCTTCCCTCTTCTCCACATCCTTATCAATACTTGTTATTTCTTGTCTTTTTGGTAATAATCCTGGAGCTTCAGCCTGAGGTACAGGCTTCAGGTTTGGTGTACATCTAATGGCTTGTGGAGCAGCTTAAATGAATATAGGCCATGGATGACATCTTAGTGCTGTCCCTCTGCCTTGCTCCACTTCACCAGTATCTCCTAGAAAAGAGTTTATATACTTATCTGGAGCCCTGATTTATACAACTGCTGCCAGATTGCCTGATTCTGGGGGCCAGCAAGGCTTATGCCTGTGGTTCCATAGCATACTGTGGGATATACTGGCATACTTTTAGAAGCTGCTGCTTGAGGGTCTGGCTTCCCAAACAGACTAGATGCTGAGAGCCTCCCCTTAGGGACACTGACAGGGCTTGGCACATCCTCAAGTACAGGGAACTATTAAAAATATATTAGGATGTTTGGGAAAACACAAAAATTTTAGAGATGACAAAGACCTAAAGCAGGACTAAACAGCAATTTTTATCTCCCACATGAGGCCACTTCTTCAGTTCTGGGAGAGCAGTTGCATTACCCACTGTATAGAAACCAAGACGGGAGTCAAGCAATTTGAAGAAACAAAGGAATGTTTCAAATGAAAGAACAAGATAAAACCTCAGAAAAAAAAAATTAATGAAATGGTGATAAGTAATTTACCTGAAAAAAGTTTAAAGTAATACTCATAATGATGCTTACTAAACTAGGGAAAAGAAAGGATTAACAGTGAGGAGTTCAACATGCAGATGGAAAATATAAGAAAGTACCAAATAGAAGTCACAAAGCTGAAGAATGCAACAACCAAACTAAAAAATACACTCTACGGGGTAACATCAGATTAGATGAAGCAGAAGAAATGATTGTTCAACTTGAAGACAAGGCACTGGAACTCACCCAATAAGAGCAGCAGAAAGAAAAGAGAATTTAAAAAAGTGAAGATAGCTTAAGAGCTTTATAGGATAACATCAAATGGACTAACATCACATTATAGGGCTCCCAGAGGAGAAGAATGAAAGATGGGGCAGAAAGCTTATTTAAAGAAATAATGGCTGAAACTTTCCCTAACCTGGGGAAGGAAACAGACATCTAGATCCAGGAAGCTCAAAGAATTCCCAATAAGATGGACCCAAAGAGTGTCACAATGAGACACAATATAAATAAAATGTCAAAAGTTAAAAATAAGGACAGAATATTAAAAGCACCAAGAAAAAAAACAACTCATTACATACAAAAGAATCCCTATAAGACTACACAGATTTTTCAGCAGAAAGAGAGTGGTATAATATATTCAGAGTGCTTAAAGGAGAAGAAAGAGAAGGGGGAAAAACAAAACAAAACCAAAAAAACCCTTCCAACCAAGAATACTTTATCCAGCGAAATTATTCAGAATTGAAGGAGAGAAAAAGAGTTTTCTGGACCAGCAAGAGCTAAATAATGTGATCACCACTAACATGGTCTTATAAGAAATGTTAAAGGGATTTCTTTAAGCTGAAAAGTAAGGGTATTAAAGAGCAACAAGAAGATGTATGGAAGAATAAATCTCACTGAAAGCTAAATATACAGTGAAGGTAGAAGGGAGGTTAAAAGACAAAACTACTGGGGCACCTGGGTGGCTTAGTGGGTTAAAGCCTCTGCCTTCCGCTCAGGTCATGATCCCAGGTTCCTGGGATTGAGCCCTGCAACGGGCTCTCTGCTCGGCAGGGAGCCTACTTCCCCCTCTCTCTCTCTCTGCCTGCCTCTCTGCCTACTTGTGATCGCTGCCTGTCAAATAAATAAATAAAATCTTAAAAAAAAAAGACAAAACTAGTAAATACAATCATGATGACAATAAATAGTTAAGGAACACACAGGATAAAAAAAAATTTAAATGTGGCATCAAAAATAAAATGTTGGTAGGGAGAGTAAAAAAAAGTTGACTTTAAAATGGGATCAAACTTAAGTTGTTATCAACTTAAAATAGACTGTTACAGATTATATATAATCCTCATTATAAACATAAGCAAAAACCTATAGTAAATACATAAAGAGAAAGAGAAAGGAATAAAAGCACACCACTTGAAAAATCACCACAAAAAAAGAAAGTTAAGAAAGGAACAGACAAAACAATTAACAAAATGGTAACAAGCACATACCTATCCATAATAATTACTTTAAATGTAAATAAACTGAATTTTCCAATCAGAAGATACAGAGTAGCTGAATGGATAAAAAGATAAAAACAAAACAAAAGACCACCAACTCTATGATTTCTACAAGAGACTTACTTTAGATGTAAATACACAGACTAAAAATGAAGAGATGGAAAAAGATATTCTATACAAATGGAAACAAACAAACAAAAAAGCTGAAGTAGTGATATATCAGACAAAACTTGACTTGAAAACAAATGTTGTAATAATAAAGATGGATGTCATATAATGATAAAGGGGTCAATCCAAAAAGAGGATATGGCATTTATAAATATTTATGTACCTGACATAGGAGCACCTAAATATGTAAGGCAAATACTAATAGACTTAAAGGGAGAAAGAGACAGCAATATAATAATAGTAGGGACATGTAAAATACCACTTACATCAAATGACAGATCATCCAGTTAGAAAACCAATAAGTAAACACGACTTAAATGACACATTAGACCAGACAGACTTCACATATATACAGAAGATTCCATCCAAAGGCAACAAAACGCACATTCTTTTCAAGTGCACATGGAACATTTTCCAGGATAGATCATATGTTAAGCCACCAAACAAGTCTTAATAAATTTAAGAGGACTGAAATTATGTCAAGCATTGTTTACAACAACAGTATGGAACTCGAACTTAATTATATGGAAAAAAACTGGAAAGCTCACAAATATGTGGATATTAAACAACATCCTACTAAACAAAGAAATAAAAAAAGAAATTAAAAAAAAACTTGAGACAAATGCAAATTTAGAGTATGCAAATACACTAAAATTTTCGTGATGTAGCAAAAGCAGTTCTAAGAGGGAAGTTCATAACAATAAATGTCTACCTCAAGAAACAGTCTCAAATAAATAATCTAACTTTATATCTCAAGGAACTAGAGAAAGAACAAAGTCCACAGCTACTAGAAAGAAAGAAATAATAAATATTGGAGCAAAAGTAAATGAAGTGGAAACTGAAAAGATAATTAAAGATGATCAATAAAACCAAGAGATGGTGCTCTGAAAAGATAAATAAATTTGGCAAGCCTGTAGCTAGATTCACCAAGAGAAGGAGAGAGAGGACTCAAACAAGGAAAATAAAAAAATATAAGCCAAGTTATAATTGATACCACAGAAATATCATAAAAAGGATCATAAAAGACTATTAGGAATAATAACACACCTTGCTCTTAATTCTGTAAGCATCCAAGAAAACCGAACATGGGAGCCTGTTAGTTAGACACCATTCCCAGGATTATCTAACCAGGAAAGATAAAATGTACTATAACTTCAAGAGGAATACACAGTGACCAGCCAGGATATGCAAATTATCAGTTCACTGAACTGAGAGGCTACACTCAGAAAGGTTGTCAGATGAACAGAGCACGAGTGCAATGAAGCAGTCAAGACTGGTTTTGAAGTGCATTTGGGTAAAACGTAGATGTGGAATAAAATGAGCACCAGCTGTCTGCAGTTGTTTTTTGCTAAGTATGGCTTGGCTTCAATGGAACTGCAACATGTTCTTACAGAAGTCAAAGCACTGGCACATTAAACCCATCCTTACTTATAAGAAGCTTGACTTCTCAAAGAAAAATATATAATCTCTGCAATTCAGGATCATTTAATACCTCAAAATTCCATGAACCTTTTTAAAATAAAGAAATCTCATTCCATATCCAAAGTTCTGAATTAGAATATTGAGAGGGTGAGAACTAGCCAAATACACTTTTGAAAAGTTTGAGAGATGACCTAGAGAACTACAAGTTAGAAGAAATATTGTTAGGAAAAATGCTGTTCATGTCGATTCTATGTTTATTAGAGTATTTGCTTTGAGAGTCTGTGTTAATTCTACAAATTGAAAGTAGTTATAAGAAAGAAATATATGTTTTTTGGGAAGTCAATACAAGTAATACTGGTCACTGTGACTGGGGATATAAAATACAATCCACCACTTCTGCTCCAGGAGCCCTCAGTCCAAACTTTGCCAAAAGGAAAAGTATAATACCCACCTTTGGGTACTGACCATTTGATGTCATATTCTTAGCTTCTTCAAGATTTATCTACAGGAAGAATAATATTTTCTCCATAGCTAAATGCCTCCATTTTTCCCATTCTTTGAAACTTCCTGCAATTAGTAACCAAAATTCTTATTTGATTTGGCTATTTTTTTAAGTTTCTGGAGTATGATAAGCATTATTTCCACATCTTATTACTATTTTATGAAGGTAATTAAGTCTCCTTCTTAGAGATCAAGTGTAACTTCATATGGGCTCCAGTTTTCTGACTTTGATGATGATGTGTCTTAATGGTTTCCTAGTTTTCAGATTTGATTATATTAATATAATATATTTCAGGCACTAATGATGTTATCTTTGAGAACCATATTTAGATCACATAAGAACACCCTCAAAAAAGGGTTTTTATGAAAATATCACCCACATTTTCACTTATGATGCTCTCTCCCTCATCACATCTGAAATCCTTGAGGAAACAGCTAACAAAACTTGCCCATGACTTCTATCATGGGCAAATAGTTAAATAGATGCCAACTCTTCCAAAGCCAGTGCTTGTTGATGTTTCCTCCCTGGCTGGCAAAAGAACCTTTTGCACAAATACTAAGAGGTTTCTTGGCTCCACTATGTACTATAATTCACCCTGTTATGGAGGAAAACAGCTGTTTTGTGATCATGGTCTGGACATTTGCCATATTGTCATACTGAGTTAAAATCCCAACTCGCCTCTCAGCACAGCAGTTCAGTCTCTAGGCTATTGGATAATGAATGGAGAGAATCCTTGGACTTTCTCTTTTAATTCATTGGCTTTGATTGTCCTAACTTATAGCATGTTTTGTTATCTATCAATAGCCAAATTTTTAGCAATACATAGCAATAAAAACATTCCTTGAAATATCACGTTTCCAAATCAAGATGTGCAAAGATAACCACAGTATTTATAAGCAAATCCCCTTGAACACAGTTCATAGTGGCATGTAACTTCACTGGCTCATGATGACACCTTATTCCCAAACCATGTCCAAACTACATGCACCACTCAGTGGCTGGTGTCAGCACTTGGATGGTGTGCAATCTGAAGTCAACAAATGGCCCTCAATACCAGTTATCATATATTTGTAATGTACCCAAATACAGACTGCTGCTGGAGAAGCGTGACTAAGAATTCTCTTGCCACCAAAATGTAAAACCTCATAAAAAGAAACTGCATTTTAAAATTTTAATCTTAAGGGGTTTTAACATCAAGTACACAAGATAGTTGAGAATTTTGTATAATTATTCTCCAGAATAACATAAGCATATCCTGAAACAATTCACATGGAATAGTCCACTTGAAATTCAGGTAATACAGTCATATTTTCTTAATAGTGGTAGGTACATATGAAAAGGAAAAGAACATAATGAGACACATTGGGAAGAATAAAGATATCACTTCCTTTCATAGAGATCCATCAATTTCCAGATTCCTTTGGATACAGTTACTATACCACTGTGAGATTTCACTAATTGAACCATTGCACCATGGAACAATCCACTAATAACTCACAAGGGATCATTAAACTTCATTTAAGGCACTAGTAGTTTATCAAAGAGATAAAATGTTAATTCCATCTCCAAATGGATGCACAGGGTATGGAGATTCTCAAATCTGTCATTCAGAGGTGGAAGACACATGTATACATATGCATTTCGATCACTGAACATAAGTAATGGCCATTCCATCTAAAGGGCACAATTTACATTCTGCTTTTGTTTCTTTAGCACTCAAAGCCTGGGTTTGTTTGTAGATAGATAATATTACCAGGCCTTTATCCGTAAATCCTGATGGATTTAGATTATCTAAAAATTATTGAGAATGAAATACTTCCCCAAACTCTGTAATTACTTTCAGATATGGACAAGGAAACACTGCACATATTTCTTACAAGTTATAAATCATAATTTTCCACAGGATGTTGAAGTCAAAGTCATAATACTAAACAGTAGTAATGAAAGAGTTTTTCTATGAATAGCCACAAAGAAATGACTGGAACAGGTCACAACTAATTCGGAGCCAGAGTAGCTTCCATAGATGCTATACAGTTGTAGGGACACAATTATATCCTTGTGTATGTGCACAACAGCCAAAAATTCTAGGCACAAGTTCTAAATCCTATTTCCAGCACTTGGAAAAAAAAGAATATCAATCAGTAAAGAGATGTGTATAAATCCGGTATAATGCCACTAATTCTGAAAGAAAGCACAGGATGAGACACAGTTCACTAATTATAATTTTCTAAACAATTTCAGAAAATTTACTTTATTGGTATTTATTTTAAGAGGGAAAATTCCTATATTTGAAAGTCTGCTGCATGCAAATCTAATAAATATTAAAAGGACAAGTATTCCATGAGAAATATTTATAAAATACTCCATATTCATTAACAAAACACTTCAGGACAAAATAAATACTTTGTGTCATGGCCATGTCAGCAGGAATAGATCCGCTAATTATATAAGGTTTTTATGCCCTGTCCTGAAAACACATCATTCTAAAAGAGGACCTGAAAATGCATGCATGTGTAATATAAAGCGTCTATTGCTAAGGCAAAAAAAAAAAAAAAAGAAAAGAAAGAAAGAAAAAAGCACTTGTAGTTCTTCAGTTCCCAACATGAGCCAATGTTTGAGAAAAGAAATGTGTTTGCTTTATACAATACTATTCACAACCAAATTATCCCAAAGTGCTTTACAAAGTAATTAGTTGGAGACTAGTATGAGAGTATGTAGGCAAACACAGGAGCCATTAAGACACTCAGCAATAGCTCACACACTGCTTTGGACATTAGAACCTGTTTTATTGAGAGTGGAGATGTTAGTTCAATTATAGAGTAATTTAATAGAATAATTGGAATTCCTCTGGGTCTAGTAAAGTTTTACAGATCATCAAAAATGATAAGCTAACTCCATATATTTTTTTTTAATTTCTAAAAATATCCAACTGTGAATTAAAACATATATTTTCCCTCAGGTAATTTATTTACAAGAAATTATTGTTAAGAGGTTAAATTATAACAGAAAAACACTAAGTAATTCTCTCCAAAAGATCCTTAATAGATTTGCTAAGGGCATATTATTTCACAAATTCTTTTCTTTACCTTCCCCATTGACAAACACTTCACTTGTTTTTCCCTGAGCTTTGTTTATGCAAGGATTCAACCAGAAATCCTTTTCTCTCTTCTCAACATATTTAATCCTTACCCTTCCTTTAAGTCACAGTTTATTTTTTTAATTTTTTAAGTCACAGTTTAGATGTAACTCCTTTACATCTAAAATCTCTCAATGGAAACATCCACCTTCCTTGTTTTTTATCACATGCTTTTTTATATCTCTCGCTGGATCATGGCTCAAGTTACTTTGGATTAGCATTTACAGTTTGAGAATAAAACCCGATGAGGACAGCAATAATGCCTGCTACCTCATTTATTACCAATACATGATCAGACGCATGGTTTCCAAAGTTCGAGCAGATAGCAATTTGGAGGATGTATTGTCAGGAGCTTCTCTAAGAAAGCATTGCACCATGAAGCAAAAATTAAACAGCTAAGCTTCTGGCTTCAACTCTTTCACCAGCTTGAAGTTTCTTCCTCATCTACCCACGTCCTAAACTCATTTGATCCAGGGCACTCTCTAGACACCATTTCACACATAAACAAACACTTACAGACAGATATGGTGATATAACTGCTGTCTTCATCTTTCCACCATTTTGAGTGGCAGAGACAGCTGGCTAGGATTAGCTGAGCTGCTGCCAAGTTCTTACCTTCCTCTGGTTCCCAAGTCGAAGGATGAACTGCCCTCAGGTGGCTCCTCTGTCCCTGCAGAAGCAATGAAAATATTCAATAGATAAAATAACAAAAGGAAGAATAATTAGAGAATAAAAAGGGGAGTTGTGTTTCTACCTAAAATGCATCATAAAATGTTAAATTCCTTTGGCTCCAAAACCTCTCTGTTTCCCACATGGTCATTGAACGTACATGGAGGAGGCCCTACTTTGAGTATGTACTCAATAAACATCATAAAGTCAATGGTTTCTGTTAAGCAGCAGCATGTTTTGTCAGTTTGGATTTTTCTGTCACCTTTTTTGTCTCGGGCTTCACTTTGGAAGTCTTTTTGGCTGTGAAATGATTTTAGTAACAGGTGCAGCTTATTATCAGTGAAACTAGATAAGTGCCACGGCATAGTCTGCATGGCAGAGGCTAGTTTAATTTCTGTGCTTATAGCCTACACTTCTTTAGCCTAACTGACTCACTAAGAAACCATGTCCCAGGCCAGAAGACAATCTATCGAATTTCAAGGCTGAAGCCAATTGCCTCAGATGAACTGTCACATTGCGGCCATCAGGGACGATAGAAGCTACTGATATTACCAGTTTGGGCTCTCTTGTTCATCAGTGACAGAAAACCAAGCCAAACCAGTTTATTCAAAAATGACTTGATTTGCTCACCTACAGAAGGGGACTGACTTGATCCTGGGGTTCACGTTAATGTTACCAGGATCTGATCTTTCTCAAACACTCAGCTCTGTGTTCTTTGTGTTGGCTCCATTCTTCGGCAGGAATTCCCCTTATGGTGCCAAAATGGATGCAATGGCTTCAGCTTCAAATCCTGTGAATGCAAGTCCTATAGTGCCAGGAGATCTCTGATTACAACTCATTAGCTCTGTGTCAGGTGATTCTCTCCCTCACCCCCCAAACAATTACTCTAGCCAAGAGAATGCAGTGCCTAATTTCAGAAGGTGGAAAGAAGTCAAATATCATCAAATAAGCAAGGGCTGAAAGTAGAGGAAGGGTGGTTTACTGAGGTAAGTCAGGGTGTTATATGGGAGAGAAAGGGGGAATAAAAATAAAGGCCAAATTGTAAAGCACTGCTATGCTATAAATATAAAATTTTTTTTTTTTTGCTTCACTAGGGGTTTAATGCAGTACCAATGACATTCTTTGTTACATAATTTCATTTATTTCACTTTAGGTGGACTTTGGATAAAATTTGCATAAACATTTAGGTAGAAAATATTGTCCTCAGAGAGTTATCTACAAATTCACATTATTAATAAAATAAGTAGATATACTTAGGAGATTATGAGCTGTTAGTGGCATTTTGCCAGCTAAATTCTGGAAGCCTCTTTGTGTGATCAACACTCTCTAGGATGAGCAAACTAGTCCCTCTCAGCTAAGCTAAATTTTTCACAGTATTGAGAACTCTTCCATCGAACTATTTCCCCCAACTTTACAATTTATTTTTTATTCAAATTTATCGAGCTATTACTTGCTATAGATATAATGAATTGGAGAGACAAATTCTCTGTCCTCATAAAGTTTAATCTGCGTGGTGGTATGATCAATCTGCATTTTGAAAAGAACACTCTTATTGAAGTATATGTAGGGAAACGAGTTAGGTAGAAACCACAGTAGTGTAGGTGACAGCTGAACCTAAATTTAATTTGAACAGAAACACAGGAGATGGAGCAAAGTCATAAGAATAGAAAGAAGATCTTAATATAAATCGTCACTAACTTACCAATGGCTAAGAGGTGAGGTTGTTGTGCAGTGGTACATCAGTGTTGCTTCCTATATATCTGACTTAGCAACCTAAAAATGATGGTCTTGTACTCTCTAATAAAGAACACTGAAAGAGGACCAGGTTTGAGAGATCCCGAATATTTTTACCTCTCCTATGACACTAATAATATATCTTGCATTTTACTTACTTCTGGGCCTAACCTTATTCTCAATCACAATATTATTGCCTCATTCAGTGAGAGATCAAGTTTTAAGAGTCTTATCTTACCCTAGAGCCATCATCATGCCTGGCTCATAGCAGTACCTATTAATTATGCTCCACCTACTTTTGAGGACTAAATTAATGAATAACCAAATAAAAAGCCATGTATTGCAGTACCTAAAATATACTATCACATTATATTCCTTTCTAGTCACCATTATGTTTTGCAAGATTCCTCTTTAAAGGACAAAATTCTGAAATTTTTAAATATCTACCTTCAAAATATGATCAAACTTCTAATTGATTATAATAATTTATCCACCTTTTAGAGGAAGGCTTTGTTTGTGTTTTCCAGTTTTACTGATATAATTGGCATATGTCACTGTCTGGTTTAAGATGTGCAGCATAATAGTTTGAATTACATATATTGTGAAATGATTACCACAATGTTTACTTAGCATCCATCACCTCATATAGATGGAAGACATTTTTAATAAAACAAAAGGGGCAAGGAAATTATACTGGTGGATGTAATGAATAGAAAGGCAACCATGTGCATCTTTTCTCTTGTATAAAGCTAGGGAAGGCTGGGTCAAAAAGGCCAGTTTCAGGACTTACTGTCCTTTCTTTCTCCACTCTAGCATTAAGAGCTTTATTAAGTGGGAAGTACGGAACACGGAGACTAAAAGAGCAGGCAAGGGAAAAGTAAATAAGGACCTATATTCTCCAAGTTAAGGTATTTAGATTTTATCTGGAAGATGGTCATTTGCTTTTGTTCTCTTTGCCTCTGAATTCCCAAAAGTACCTATTTTTAAAGTATTCATTTGACTATATAAGTGTTTTATAACTGACAATCTATTATAGCATCAGATTGTCAATTATTTCTTCTTTTGCTATTTAACTTTTCAAACATTTGTCATATTTGAGTCATATCTAAGCCTCTGAGCTTGAGGACTACCTTGATCTTTGTAGTCTGATCTCATCCCTACAACTGTCTTAATTATAGTTAGCTGTTATTTGATTGGTAGGCTTCCCACTAGTTGTTGTAGTAATTTATTAAGTGGTTCTTATTTTTTCAGTGGTAAATGGTTAGCCTTTAGAATGTGAATAAAGAGCATATTCTGACAATGCTCCTTCCACCATTTCGTATTAACTCTCATGTTCCTCATGGATTGGAGTTATTTCTAGTCAAAAATGATTTCAACTCAATCATAAATCTCTCACATATCTTCAGAGGGAATGGTTCCTAAAGCACACCCTCAGGTTTATTTTTTAATCTTCTGATCTTGTAATCACTAGAGCTCAAATAGTTCCCAAGTTACTCTATAACCTTTAGACAACCAATTGATTTATTTTCTGAGTTTCATCTTGCCAGACCTCTCATTTTAAAGATTGCTTCAAAAATGAGGTCTATGTTACCTTAACACTGTCTTTCCTTGATACATGCCCTGCTGTTAACTGAATACATGTCAGAAACATTAAAGACATACATAAGGCACTTTCTATGCCAATCATTAAACAAACCCTCCTGTGTTTTTCCTCTCAAAATTACCTTGGGTAAAATAGCACTGTAGTCCTGGGATAGAGGAACTGCAACATTTTCTAATGGAATCTCCAAATGGCCCAGTGTTTCTCAGTCCCGGTTTTGCATCAAATCACTTGGACAAGAGTTATAAAAATATGCATGCAGCACCTTACCCCCAGAGATATTGTCCTGGAGTACTGCCTGGACATTAGTGATACCAACAAACAGCCAGGTTTGAGAAGTATGTTGCACTAGTCAATAAAATTGTTTTTTGTTTATTTGGTTTCTTGGTTTAGTTTTTAATAAAACAAGAATCTAAAGACACTATGTTCAAGTGGGTCTGCCAGTAATTACCTTGTGAATTTGGGCAAGTCATTTCATCTTTCCAAATCTCAGATTTTTTTGCCGGTAAAATGAAAAGTTTAGATGATTTGTTTTTATCTTTTATTAGACTAACAAACTTTACCTACTAGGTTCCAGACACACTAAGTCCAGATTGAACACAACCAATATCAACCAGTCACTGAACCTGCTTCATGACTTTTTAAGAAGTGACTATCATAACCAGCAGTGCATTTTCATTTACAATTAAATTCTCACCAAAATGAACTTTTAATTAAACAAAATTTTATTAACTGCTATTCCAAACACTCTTTCACCTTTCTGCTTAGTTAATTGCTTAATTAAGTAATTAAATTGGTATATTACTCTGAAAGTTTTTTGTAGTTAGAGGTCAGTGTTGGTTTCCTATATTTTAATAATCACCCTATAGTCTCATCATATTTGGGCAGAACAAAGTGGATCACAACAAGCTTTAATTTAGTTGCAGAAATGAATAATAAGGCAGAAAACATGGCTCAGGAGATAGTAGGATAGACAAGTGAGTGTATATTTAGAGCAAGATGAGGAACTACATCAGCAGGTCTCTTTCTAATCCGGAAAAGCTGCAAGTATGATTACCTAAATCTTGAACTCAGGTCATTGGTGCCATAATGGTCCATCCTAGAACGTGATATCCTGCCCCAAACCTGATTATCCAGATCTGGTAGGCCTTCTGCATACAAATTACTCATCCTGTCTCTTTATATGCACTCATAAAAGGAATAGAATCAGTCACGCTCCCATTACCCTACTTTTCAAAAACCTTATTGCCATTTTTATCTTCTAGCTCATCTCTCTTAATCCTGATAGTACCCCCAGCAACCACTCTCCTCTTAAGTTTTAATGTCATCCAAAATAGGCAATGTTTTACCTTTCACTTTCATTTGCTTTTTTCTACTATTTCTCCCAAACAGATAATGTGGAGCTTCATGGTTTATTATATAAAACATTCTAAATGTCCTGATTTCTAAATTATGAAAAAAGTTGTGTATGTGTGTGTGTGTGTGTGTGTGTATACACATACATATGTATGTATATATGTATATAATATGTGTGTATATAATATATATACAGATATTTGAACACTATTGGTTTGGATCAGTTGATCATGATAAGCCTCAGTAACTGCCCTCCACCCTGTTTTGCTTTATTAATTTAACTCTTTGGATTTGGTTTGGGGTCTGAATGTAATCTGAGGTAAAAGAAAATTAGCAATTTGGGGCAATCCTATATGGCATTCACTCTGCAGAGAAGATGGAGTGTATTTTTAGGCACTGCATGTTTATAACCTAATTTTCCCTCATTACTTTACAGAGGTGACCTTGTTCTAATACCTCCGGCACCTGATGTTATAAAAGTGAAATTCTTTTCAAACCTGCTCTGTTAATGTGCTCCCGCTCAGAAACAAATGCAGGATAACATTAACATTCCTGCCACAAAATACCTGCTAATTTGCTTGCAGTGAAGATAGAAAGCTTTTCATTACATATCACAAACTTCATTTATGTAGAATGAGTCACCAGGCTTGCTGAAAAGCCAATGAGCATCTAATCTCTAATGGTGCCTTCAGCTCTAACATCAATCCTCCTAGTTCGACTCATCTTTTATCAGCTATTCAGTCTTTTTTTTTTTTTAATTTCTATCCTGTTACAAAATTGTGTTGTTCATCTGTCAAAACAGCTTTGATTTATGCTCTTTTTATATTACAGCTTCAGAGAAGAAAACACACACACACAGAGGAATATGCTATTTTCTCATTAAGGTCAGAATAAAATCTATGTGACAGAAAATGAACAACTTGGTTTCAAACAAATGATGACATTACTAAGTTCATAAAAGTTGCATTCCTGATCTTAAATTCTGCTTGATATGTGTCCCTCTATGTTGCTTCTCTTGAAAATGATCTGCAGAGGCCTGTTCAAATTTATATGCCATCTCTAGGCATAAGAGAAAAATAAAAAGAAAGCAGCTTTCAATGCCTTGATTTGTTCCAAACATATTAAGACAATGGCTTTTCAATTATGGTTATTCTATTAAAGTCATATCCTAATGGCATACTATCATTGATGAGGTTCTCTCTTAATCTCTTAGAACTTCCCTAAAGATTAACCCTGGAGAGCTACTTTGTGTCAATCTTGGATCATTTCCTGAGAAGGGAAAAAAAATCTGTGCTTTATGTATCAAACTTTAACTACAGACTTTCATTAAATACATTTAATGGATATTCTTCCTTATTACATATAAAATTCCCCAAGAGTTTTAGGGACTCAGAAAACCTCACTGAGAACAAACTCTTTTGGACTGGCAGAATTAGGTAGCAAGTTAATTTGAAAGTCTGTAAAGTAGATAAAATCAGGCAAAGAATGTGCATAGAAGGTTAAAGCTACTCTATCACTTGGTTTTAGTGGCATACTATGCAAACCTTAGAAGGTTTTTTCTTTTCTTTTCAACACCAAAGACATTTTATCACCAACAGGTAAACACAGAGGCATTTCCTTGCTGTAAGAAGTAGAGCCTGAAGTCATTATGCTCAATTTGTTGTATCCTAAGGCCCTAATAGGTCTTCATAGCATCTGGATGAAAAACACAAGGTTCAATGAAGCTCCAGAGAGAAATCTCCCTTGAATAAGCCTCATCTTATTTGTCTGCAGAAAAAGCATACAACTCTTCAGAGTGTGACTGTTCTGTGTGATTGAAAATGAGATACACACAAAATAAAGCCTATGGTAACCAGCTGGTTCCACAGGACAATGAAGTCACTAGTACCAAAGGCTTTGGAATTCTAATCCAAACCTTCTTCACAAGTTTCACACCTCAAATTATGCCTTCTTCAGCTCAGTGATTATATGGAAATAATACCCTTAATATGAACGTTTCCTGCTTCTCTTTGTCAGCTCTAAGTGTATTAAAACCATCCCATCCTCAATTTTTCTAAGTCTATGTTCTTCCTTAAGACTCCAAGTTTCCCCAATGTTAAATTATTTATTTCTTCAACATCACCAAATTATTAGATAGAACAACAAAAAACTTCTGAATCCTTAATTTTCTTGATTACTTATTTACTTACATCAGATACTTTTATGCATAGATGACTATTACTTTGGTACATCTGATGCTGATTGAAATAGAATCTATTCTGAAACAATCTACAAGTGGTTTTTGTGTTGAGGATCTTGCTATACCTTTGTTTGTCAAACTCCTTCATTTCTTTCTGGGAGATTTTTCAAGCCTGGAAAATTTACATTAAAATTACCATAATAATGATGTGCAACTTATATTACTTTATACTTCCCAATGTGTTTATAAATATGCCTTTTCAGATCCCTATAACAACACTAAAGAAGATAAGCTATGTGGTCAACCAATATATTGTCAGCACTGGGGTAAACTGGAAGGAATTTTGGTTCATACATAATTCAAAAGATCTGAGTACTAGCTGTAGCTTCAGTAATTTTAAACATTGGTTTGGAGAAGTGACATAACCCCTTTGAGCCTCAGTTTCTTCAGTCAGTAACTTAACTAATGAAAATGAACTATGAGCTATAGGTTGTTTGGAAATGAATTAAATAGAAGTTCAAGTTATGATACAGTGGAGACTCATATATATTTAAGACTACCTATATGATCCTAGATATATAAATTAAGGTTTGTAAGACTAACGTAAGGAAATGTGAGGAATAACCTTGTCAAATACTGTGTAGATTAAGTGAAATAAGAAAAAGGAATTTGAAAACAGTACACATATAATGAAAATGCAAAGTATTATTGTCAAACATAATTCTAGTAAACAATCCCAGGTTCAGTGGGCAAAATAATGGCCCCCAAATATATGCACACCCTAATCCCTGGAACCTGTGAATATGTTACCTACATTATAAAAGGGGCTGTGCAGGTATACTTAAATTAAAGAGGATGGGTGGGGGAGACTATCCTGGTTATGTAAGTCAGCCCAATGTATGGGTCCTTTATAATAACAAAAGGAAGCAGAAGAGATCAGCATGATGAAATCTGAGAGAGACTCACCCACCAATGCTGGCTTTCTAGATGGAGAAAGGCAGCTATGAGTCAATGAGTCTGTGGATGGCCTCTAGAAGCTACAAAAGGTACAGAAACAGACTCCCCTACACCCTTCATGAGGGAATAGAGCCATTACCTTGATTTTAGCCCACTGAGACCTGCCTTGGGCTTCTAACCTACAGAACTGTAAGATAATAGATTGGATTATTTAAAGACCCAGAGCTTGTAGTAATCTGTCACAGCAACCATAGAAAACTAATATCCAGGCATTAAGCTGTTTAATGTCAGACTTAAGATATTCCTAGGAATTCTGCCTCCAAGAATGAAAGGCAGACTGGAGGGGTTAGTACTCTGGGAAGGCATTTCAAGGCTAAGAAACACAAGGGAAAGGTATGGGTTATGAAAAAGACACAGGGTGACTCTTGGCCTAAGTGAGCACAGAAAGCAGATATGAACCATAAATGATCTATTGTTCACATATTATTAGGCATCTGTTGTATACATAATTATATGCTAGAGGTTTCAAGGAATATAAAAATGTAAGCTTCATGTATGTTCTTAAATGCAGAGTGCAGTTTTTGTTTTCAATTATTTTGCCAAGGGCCACCCTGCTCTAAAACACATGTTCTATTCTACTGAAGACAGATCTCATGGAACTCCTTAGCTAGGAAGTCTGCTGATGGGAGACACCTAGAGGATCTGTCTCCCACAGAGGCCATGAGTCTCTTCCCAGCACAGATCCACAAGGGAACTAATTAAAGTATACTTTCTCTCATTGTGCCATGTGTGCAGTTAAAGAAAACTCTAGCTCCAAGAAGATAGCCTCTTGGGCTGAGCTTCCCCTGTACACAGAGTCCTGGAATCCAACAAGCCTAAGGATGGAAAATGTGCAGGGATATAAGAGTATGCTTGGGTACTCTGGGTCAACGGCCTGGTTCCCCCTACTCCTCTCCCAGTTGGGAACATAGGGGTTTGTTGAGAGTTTTGGCCACAGATGGGCCACACAACTTCTGTGGGTATATGTAACTACAACTAATACACACACAGGGATAAAAGCATCCATTCTGCTACAGAACAGTGTAGCACATTCCTCTGACTCCTGATCTCATGAGATCACAGAGCCAGATCTCCCAGGATCTTGGACTCAGAAACATGAGTGAGAGACAGGACCTTAGTCCAGTAAGAACAAGAGGTCCACAAATGGTCCAAAGATAACCATCATTCAAATCCCTTCACCAATGGATCAATGTAAGAAATGCTACCTCAGGGAGATGGCTTGGTGAGCAAAGACAGGCCCTAGTCCACAGTGGGTGTGGGCCAAATGCTGAGGCAAGTACCAAGAGTGAAAAGTGCATGTGTGAGGGGTGCCTGGGTGGCTCAGTGGGTTAAAGCCTCTGCCTTCGGCTCGGGTCATGATCCCAGGGTCCTGGGAAGGAGCCTCACATCAGGCTCTCTGCTCAGCAGAGAGCCTGTTTTCCTTTCTCTCTCTCTGCCTCTCTGCCTACTTGTGATCTCTGTCTGCCAAATAAATAAAATCTTTAAAAAAAAAAAAAAAAGAAAAGTGCATGTGTGAGCCTCTGTGTCTCCACATCAGGGTACCGTGCCATCAGCCCTCAGGGCCAGGAGTTCTGGGGAGGAACAGGGCCCCCGGTGTACATTTCTGGAGGATTCATAGAAATACCGAGGTCCACTCCCCACCCGCCAACCCCCCAGTGCCCCTGGCCAAAGCTCAAGTTACAAATTCCCCTAAAGCCAGATTTTGTAGTAACTCCTAAGCCTTGCATTCTCAGTATGGTCAGGAATTTCGCTGATAAGAGATACCTAGGGGACCTGAATCCCACAGGTTCCCTTATTTTCCCTAGGCACAGGGCTGCATGGGATCTCCTGGTCTCACTTAGACCTCCTGCTCTTCTTGGCATTGTAAGTGCAGAGCAGGTGACCCCTAAGGACAGGAAAAGGGACTGATGGGAGTGGGATTGGTCCATATGCACAGTAACCTAGAGGTCCTGGAATCCCTTGGGCGGGACACTGGTGAGAAGCAAAGCTTACACAAGCCAGCCTCTCTGAATCTGCGGGCAGGTTTCCTTTGATTATTAGTACCAAGGTTTCACCCTTGAGGGCTACTTGGGGCTACAGTGATGTGCGAAGGAAACAAAAGGCAGCCAGTCTGCATCCAGCTCCGAAACACCATAGCTGAGTCACCTCAGGCCAGATCTTCCAATATATTGGGGCCAGAACTCGGAAGTCCTGGAAACTCCTTAGCCTTGCCATCCTGGGCAAGTATCATGATGAGAGGCACCTGGGAGACCTGACTCCCACAGACGCCCTGAGTATGAAATCAGCACAGGTCCGCAATGTTCTAACTCAAATGACCTTTTCTTTTCCTCATCACTAATGCAGTGCTAGGAACACTTAGCACCATGAAGATGGCCAGTAAAGACAATAGCAATACAGAATACCAGAGATTAAATGTCATAAAATTTAAGTAGTATAAATTATACATAAAACTGAGTTCTATGGGTCCACAGATAAGATTATTTGACCAAGGGAGTAGTGATGGGAGACGTGAATAGGTTACACAGTCTAATGGCCACAAGGAGACCAAGAGGAGGTAAAATATAGTGAATGGGAAGATTACTACCTCCATTTCCCACAGCAACTAGGGGATTTCAATGTTTATCTTTTGTATGTATTGAACACCCATGAAAGAGTTCCTTTATATAAAGATTTAAATGAAGCTTTTTGTTTGTTTGTTTAATAATTTGACAGCCATTGCTTTAATCAGATAGAAACTGGTGAACAGATTCAAGCTTGGAAATCTCACAAATACTTTACCAGGAGTGTAAAAGTATAAAAGATGGAACAGAGACAACAGTTGTAATAGCTCAAGTTCAAGGTTAATGGGGGAAGATATGAGAAAGACAAATCTGATAGATTAAAAAAGGGAGGGGGGAGAACAAAAGAAAGGAAGAAAAGAACCAGTACTTTTTGAGCATGATTTGATAAGAGAGGGAGACAGAAGACCCTAAGTCACTGGCTTGAAGGACAAGGTACATACACCACTCCCATTATTCCTTAAGTAGCAACACTGGTTTGAATATTAACTAATTTAATCCTCCTAACAATTATAGGAGATGACTTGTATCATTATTCCTCATTTACTGGTAAGGAAACTGAAGTCTCAAAGGCCAAGTAATTTGCTGAAGCTCACCTGGTTAGCTCTTGGCAGGGTCAACATTTGAATTCAGGCTGTGGAGCTCTGGGGTCATGTACTTAGCCACTGTTTTGTAGAGGATGGAGTGGTTATTTGAGAAAGAAAGCAACTTTCTTTTTAAGGTTTATTTATTTGGGGTGAGGGGGGGAGGCATAGAGAGAGGGAGAGAGAATATCAAGCTGACTCTCCACTGAGCACAGAGCCCCATGAGGGGCTCCATCTCATGACCCTGAGATCATGACCTGAGCTGAAATCAAGAGTAAGAGGTTTAACCTACTGAGCCACCCAGGTGCCCCCCAAAAGAGCAACTTTTACTTCAAACATATGAGATTTGAGGCAAGTAAAACAATATCTCTGTGGTACACTTTGCTATCATTACAGTAAGATCTTAGAACATTGCTACAGTGTAGAGCAAAGTTGACCCTGACAAATGATAAATCTAGATACCACTGAATTATTGTTTGAGTCAATAGGACATCTTGACTTTTGCTGCATGCACTGAGAACCGTAATATTATTTCATTATCGGTAAACTATAGCAACTCATAAAGGAATTAGAGACAGAACTACTTCCCTAGAGACAGTCATGCCATATGGGTGTTATAAAAATATAGTTTTAAATAATATCAAATCTAAGCACTGTTATAGAAATCTCTTCATATCATACTATGTATAATTCCTAAGGGGTCAATAGAACTCTAAACCCTATAACAAGGAAATTATCTTATTATGCATTACTTGGCAATTATTAAAAACAACAACAACTTTACAATTGTATTTCACTTTTTTAAATGCAGGTTAAGTCCTCCTTAAATTTTAGTTACCAAACTATCACTGATAATAAGGAAAATAACAGATATTAGTTCCAATTCAGGTACAGAATTTCTGGCATATAATTAGAGATCTGCAAACTCATATGTAGTCCAGAGAAGCCTCATTACCCACAGGTAGTTGGCAAAATGCTTTACCACCTGCATATTGCCTGTTAAATTTAGATCAAGATTGACAAAATATTTTTTCCTGTGGTGCTTGAAACTCAAAAGCCCAAACTTCTAACACTCCCTTGCCCTAGTTTCACTTTTTATTTATTTATACTTATTATTATTTTTTTTTTTTGAGAAATCTTCCTTCATAAAAGCCTTTAGAACTCTGTGAAACTTTTTTGTTTCTTCTATTCCTTTGCTGTTTGGAATTCCACTTCTGTGTTACAACTGTGTGAAAGTTCTAAGATAACCACAAAAACAAAAGTGTGGCATCAAGTTGAACCTGACCTTCTGGCAGACAGAATGGAACAAAATCTCTCCTTTAAACCCCTCCAGTATTTGGTGAATCTTCTAATCCTAAAAAGCTGACTCATATTGATTCGTTTTGTGTTATAAAAGAAATATCATATCTGAAGAACTTTTTCTTATAAAAAGTCTGGAGAGTCTCAGCTACTTCATTGAGAAGAATTCTAATGATGAATAGAGTCAGTCATAAGTACCAAGAGAGACTCTGACCATTTGGAAAAAAACATGTAGAGGAATCTTTAATTTCCTTGAATTTCACCTTGAAGCAACTTATGGCTTTCTGACATATGCTACATTTGGTTGTAGAATCTGAATTTATATCATAAAAAGATTGAGATAATTCTCTAATACTGAAAATACATTGAGATTAACTCATAGGTAATCGATTTTTTTAAAAATATTTTATTTATTTATTTGACAGACAGAGATCACAAGCAGGCAGAGACACAGGCGGAGAGAGAGGAGGAAGCAGGCTTCTGGCTGGCAGAGAGCCTGATGTGGGGCTCGATCCCAGGACCTGGGATCATGACCTGAGCCGAAGGCAGAGGCTTTAACCCACTGAGCCACCCAGGCGCCCCATAGGTAATTGATTTAAAATTGGGATATCTATCTATCTATTTATCTATCATCTTTCTGCATATATACACATGTACATGACTGCTTTTCTTACTATATGTTAATTTGTTTTAAATTCAAATTTTCAAACACATATGTACATATACTCAGTATGCATCCAGTCCTTATATGATTTCCCAACATTTCAGCATTTTTCACACGTGTAAACTATGATTTTTCTGAGTTTGAAGTACCAGCTGCCATTCACTCTGGAAGTTAAGGAATTGTTTTGGGAGCTCTAAGGTCATTCAGCTGCATCTGGGTCACTGAACTCAGATCCAGGCAGAAAAGAATGTTGCTCTTCTCCCAATGGACTTCTTTTTTAGTGCATGCTGCTTTTAATATTCACTCTCTCCCTGGGGTCTAACTGGGTTACACTCAAAGTCCAGCTCAGCACAGTGGCCAGATTTTTTATACTCTTACGGATACTGTGGGCTACATTAATGTTTCAAATATGGATAAAGTAATGAGTCACATATAGATCAAGGGAATAAATCATGGAACTTCACGATTTAAAAAAAAAGCCTTTGTATACATATGTCTTCTAAGTAAACCATTTAAATAACTTGAAGTAACTGTTTTCCAGTCTTGCTTACAAGGTGGGCCCATTGCAAGGATCTCAAGAACAGTGCGATAAGCAATCTGTAATATAATCACTTAGTGTCTAGTGAAATACTGTTTGATAGAATGAAATTGGAAGATACAATGTCTTTATAAATTTTCTTCTAAACACTGGCATTTACACTCAGCCTAGAGATATTTTTCAAATTAGTTAGTTACACCAAACAACACAATCAGTTCTAAAACAGCTAAGATCCAGAACACAAATAGAAAGGTCCCAGTTGTGATTCCAATTCATCAACAATACATTTTTAAATACCCTATTAAAGCTTAAATAATTTAAAAAAAGTATTTTGGAAGGAGCAATCCTAAGGTTAACTTCTTGTTAAAGAAGTGATGGAATGTAAAATGTCATAGGCAACAATAAGAATATGAGTTCTTTGATTTGCATTTAACACCCAAAAGTACAATATGTCATGATAATTCTTGGAGAAATATTGAGAAATCCACAAACCTTAATTTTCTGTCTTCATGTGAGACCATATCTAACTTGACTTAGGAGAAATTCCCTTCTCTTATGAGAGAATTATGTGACCACTTAAGAACTATAAGAAATAAGAAGAACAGAAATCCATTTAGTTTTTTCATACAGAACAAATTTAACATTATCAATTAAACAAGTGATAGGGTTGAGAACCAAAATGAGTGCCTTGAAGCATGACAAATAGCAGCAACATCAGGAAGACACCAAGCATTCCTAGGGCAATAGGGGACAATAAGAGGAAATGGTGTAAGAAGAGCAAGAAGGTAGGGTTGTCTACCACTTGGCAGATGAAAGTAGGAACCGTGAAACACTGGCTTTCTACCAGAAGCAGGAATTAAGATGGATACGTAATCACTGCTAGGAAAGCTACCGCAGGCAGGAAAGGGGAATAGGGGGTAAAACCCTAATTTAGTTTCTTCTCACTCACCAATATCTGCAATTTGCTGAATATAACCAGAAGTCAATAGACAGAAAAATCTGTTAATACAGAGTAAAGCAAGAGAATGTGAGAAATACACTAGCGACCAAACAGACAAATAACTTAGCACAGGAATTATAAGAAATGAAAATGTTAAGAATCCATAAATATCATCTCATTCAACCCCTTACTTGTCCCCAAGTATTCATAGCAAGGAATGGTTCTGAAAAATGTCTGCTTATGATGAAACAAAATCCTTTATTTGTAGTCTGATCACATTTTCTAATGTTCACTGGTTTGGTCATCATCCTTTTTACAGCATCTCTCCAGTTATAAAGTCCATTTTGTGGTCTTAATTATTATTTTATTTGATTGGCTGGAGAAATTAGGTACTTAAGTACATTCATGAGTAGTGATATTGAGATGCCATGGCAGAAACCTAGAGGATGTGGGGCGCCTGGGTGGCTCAGTGGGTTAAAGCCTCTGCCTTCAGCTCAGGTCATGATCCCAGGGTCCTTGGATCGGGTCCCGCATCGGATTCTCTGCTCATCGAGGAGCTTGCTTCCTTCTCTCTTTCTCTCTGCCTGCCTCTCTGCCTACTTGTGATCTCTGTCAAATAAATAAATAAAATCTTAAAAAAAAAAACAACCTAGCAGACTTACAGTTTCAATTTCTTTTAAGTATTTTCTGTAGACTCTTATGTTTCTCTTTAGTGTGTAAGAGTAAAGAATATTTAGTTAAGCAAAGCTGTTCTCATACCATAAGCTTCAAGTTATAAAACCCAGTCCATATTCATTCTGCTTAGAACACCACCTCCAGGGACGCCTGGGTGGCTCAGTGGGTTAAGCCGCTGCCTTCGTCTCGGGTCATGATCCCAGCATCCTGGGATCGAGTCCTGCATCAGGCTCTCTGCTCGGCAGGGAGCCTGCTTCTCCCCTCCCCTCTCTGTGTGCCTCTCTGCTTACTTGTGTGATCCCTGTCTGTCAAACAAATAAATAAAATCTTAAAAAAAAAAAAAAGAACACCACCTCCATTTGCAAAAATATTTCCAGGATTCCGATTATTTATCTCTGAAATCATGTTGAGAGGATTTATTACCTCCTTTCCTGGGAGTTAATATCAGATCTCACTCATATAAAAATACCATTGACTTTCAGTCTCTTGACTGTTCTAAATGTTCTAATTCTCCATGTCTAACTCATTAAGAATATACTGTGATGGGTTTTTTTCTGCTTTGAATTATGGTCTTAAGCCAGTTTTTAGCACCAATAATGTGGCTGTTTCCATCCAGCCAAATCCAATTAATTTTTCAGGTAAAATTTCAAGGCGTATTATATCAAAGCTTTTACTCCAGTTGAAAACAAAATTCAGGAACAGAAAACAGCTGTGTGCCCTTCTCCACTGTTTCTTTGATTCCCCCTAAGCTTTTGTTGTTTGTTCTTATGCTAGCATGGTTTCCAAGGAATTTAGTGTTCTTTTGGGAGGAGGGGGGGTAGTGGGTGAGTGTTTTCTGTGTTAGGGTTCTCCAAATAGAACCAGTAGCAAACATACATGTGTGCATGTAGATGTGTATGTGTTTAAGGAATTGCCCTATGTGATTTTGGAAGCTGGTGGATTTGAAATTTTCAGGACAGGGTGGCAGACTGGAAATTCTGGTAAGAGTTGATGTTTCAGTCACAAGTCCTGAGCAATCCTGCGGCAGAATTCCTTCCTCTACAGTGGACCTCAGCTTTTTCTCTTAAGGTCAACTGACTTCATAAAGCCCACCCATATAATGGATAATAATCTACTTTATTCAAAGTCTATTGATTTAAGTTTCAATCATGTCTAAATAATGATTTCGCAGCAACATGTAGACTGGCTTTGGACTAAACAACTGGGCATCACAGCTTAGTCAAGTTGACACATAACTATCACATTTTTGTTTGTTATAATTCCTCCTCTTTTGCCATTTCAAATGACCAGAAATCTATTCCACTTAAATTGTATTGCTTCATAATCTATTATTAAAAATATAGTGCTATAAAATAAGATTTGTGAATTCTGAGTATGACTCCATTTCTAAAATATTATTTAATAATATGAATATTGTTATTATTAATCTTTATTTTAAGAAAACACATCAAAATGAAAAATGACTTGCAATATTTTCTAAGCAGAAAATCTGATAAAACTCCTGTAGGAGAGGTAAAGTAACTTATATTTATTTTAAAAAGCCCTCAAAAGCTAATTTAAATTTGTAAAAAAAAATTTCTGATGCTGAACATTTATGCTATAATCTTTGATTATCTTAATTTTTCATACATTTTCAGTAAGTTTCAGTAGCTCTATATGAAGTTTCTATTTTGAATGTGCACTTAAATCTTTTTTTTTTACAAGACTCACAGATTTTAGTAAGCTCAAAGCTAATGCTTATAATTTAATTACTATTATTTTAAACCCTGGTAATAGTTATCTCAGTGAATGTTTCTCTAGTACTTTATGCAGGATTATAGTTTAGAAAAATTTTTTCCTTTTTTATATAACTACTGCTCTATCACTTTTTTACAAATCTACTTATTAAAAGGCATAGGCTCAATAAAATTAATGTTCCTAAGGAAACTAATTCCTTAGTCACTTTATAGTTTTTGCTAAATAAAAAACAAAAAAAGGAAAATATAGTTTTTTTTAATTAAATGTCATTTCTCATATATTAATGATCCATCTGAGACTGGAAATGAAATAGTTCTCTTTTGTTTAAAGAGAAAAAATAGGTCTCTTTTAATTCTTTTGTCCAATGTTGGTTTAAATTTTCTTCCTGAAAGAATATACTTTCAAAATTCAATTTCCTCAAAGTTTAAGAATTTAGAGGTTCTTCATTTCTTTCAGTCTCCTAATAGTAGGATGGATGGTCTACAAATTTGAACTCCATTGGAAAATATCTGCCCCTAACTTCATTTTTTTATTAAAGAACTTAAGCAATATTTAGATTATTAAATCACACACTACTTTTTAAATAATAGTAAGTTTCAAAGTTTGAACTAAACAGTCATGGATTTTCTTTCACAAAGTCATGTGCTATCCTTATGTATAAAAATATGGATTATTAATAGTTCCTTTTCTGAAGATAATGTTTTTCTCTATACAAAGATTTTTTAAAAACATAGCCTCATTAATCTTTTCTGTATCTCCAAAGGTAATTGTGTATGCATGATTTCCATTTTACAGATTATAAACTAACCTGAGGAAACTGACTGTCATGGGATTCATTTTGTTTCTCATGCAACAGCTTTGACCCACAAAGATTTCAAATTTATTATAGGCATAGACTTTATTTTACTCTTCTATTATATTCCCCAAAGTCCAAAGAGAATGCAGTCTTGTGTGACTAAAGAAAAAAAAAAGTTTCAATGTCAGAAAGCCAGGCTTTGAGACATAGCTTTCCTATTTGGGCAAATTATTTAACCTCTCCAAGTTTACATCTGTGAAACACCTGCTCTCTCTACAACAGTGTTGTTTGTGAGGAGCAAATGAAAGAAATAGGTAAATGTGCTTTGTAAATTGCAGCTCCTATATTAAATGTTAGTTGTTATGTTATACTTATAACCCCGCTTAACACTTTCTTTGAAGCAAGTATTGAATCTTATCAATACTGGCATTCTTCAGGCCATAGTATATCAGATTTGTTTACCAATCATTTACTGAATGTATTAAAGAATGAATGCTACTGATTATTTACTGTGTGTCAGGCCCTGTTCTAGATTCTGGTGTTGAGAGGCTACATTTTTAAATGTTGTTATCAGGCAGGTCTGAAGATCCTAAATGCTTGAAAGAAGTAAAGGTGCAAGCTTGTGGCTATCTGGGGAAAAATCATCTAGACAAAGGATATAGCAAGTGCCAAGAATGTTAGAGATACAGATAGAAGACAACTGTGCTACTGCAGTGTAAACAGAGAGGGTAGTGGGACGTGAGATCTGAGATAGTAGGGATAGGGGTAGATCAAGAAAGACATTGTGGATTCTTATGAATACTGGTCTTTACTCTGAAGAATTTGGCAAGCTTGGAGTGCTTTATACAAGGTGACCGTGTCACTGTAGCCCCTATAATGTGAATAGAATGCAAAAGAACAAGAGCAGAAGGGACAAGACCAGCTGAAAGAGTCAATGCAGCAGCCCAGGCAAAATATGATTATGAGCGACTCAACTAAGGTACTAGTAAAGCAAGTGGGAATAAGAAGGCCAATTATATAGATACATTTTGAATGTAGAGCTAATAAAAATCTATGAATGGTATTATGGTAAAACTATGTACAAATTATGGAAAAAGTATAAGTTTTCCTTATAAAACTGAGTATCTATTAAATTATTCAGATTTCTTTAATTCTCCTTAATTAGCTTTGTAGTTTCCAGTGTAGAATTCCAGACTGATTTTTCTGCATTTTTCCCTAGATACATAATGATTTTTATTGCTATTTTAAGTTCATCTTTATTTTTTCTCTACCATATATATGTATATATATATTTATATGTATATATATACATATAAATATTTCATATATATATATAAAATATTTATGTAATAGATAAATACACATAATCTTCTCAAGTCTGTAAGAACTTAATGAATGAATAATACTAGACCTGAAACTAATGTAACATTGCAGGTCAACTATATGCCAAAAAAAAAAAAAAAAGAAAGAAATAAAAGAAAGAAACAAGATGTAAAACAAAGAGATAAAATGAAATTTGAAAATACTTGATTACAACCAAAGAAGGAAAAGAAGAAGCCATAGAGAAATAAAGAACAGAGGCACCAGTGTGGTTCAGTGGGCTGGGCATCTGACTCAATTTCAGCTAGGGTCATAATCTCAGGACCATGAAACTTAGCCCTGTGTTGGGCTCCCCATTCAGCCTGGAGTCTGCTTAAGATTCTCTCCCTCTGGGGCTCCTGGGTGGCTCAGTGGGTTGAAGCCTCTGCCTCCGGCTCAGGTCGTGATCCCAGGGTCGTGGGATCGGGCCCCGCATCGGGCTCTCTGCTTGGCGGGGAGCCTGCTTCCCCTTTCTCTCTCTGCCTGCCTCTCTGCCTACTTGTGATCTCAGTCTGTCAACTAAGTAAATAAAATCTTTAAAAAAATTTTAAAAAAAATTCTCTCCCTCTGACCCTGCCCCACACTGCTACCACTTTCTCTCTAGCTCTCTCTCTCTAAAAAAACTAAAATTAATTAAAAATGAATAAGATAAAAGCTTTAGACACAAATATATAAATACAAATATATGCATATATAAGCATGCATATATGTAAACACATTGTAATATTTTACATACACACATATATACACATACTATAAGATTTTACATTTATATGTCTATATGTATAAAATGTCAAAAATATTCTTTGTGTACTTCATTTTCTGTTTCATATTTTTTTCTTTTTTAAGTCCTTCACCTAGAGTAGTCAAACATTGATTATGCAATGTCTTTACTTTGTCAACCATTTCCAAACTACATGTTTTTCTTTTAGTGATTATCCTATATATTTTATGCGTCCCTGACTTATTACAGTGCAGTACTACTTTTTTTAGATGGGGGAAGGGCAGAGGGAGAGAGAATCTTAAGCAGGCTCCACACCCAGTGCCAAGCCCGATGTGGGGCTCAATCTCACAACCCTGAAATCATGACTTGAGCTGAAACCAAGAGTCAGATGCTTTACTGACTGAGCCATCCAGGTGCCCCAGTGCAGTACTATTTGTTTTTACAACTTCCCCCAAAATGCTGGAAATTCAGGACCTTTAAGTTATTCAATCTTGTTTGACTTTGGTATTACTTTAATTTATATTTTAAATTCCAGGGGCACCTGGGTGGCTCAGTGGGTTAAGCCTCTGCCTTCGGCTCAGGTCATGATCTCAGGGTCCTGGGATCGAGCCCCACATCGGGCTCTCTGCTCAGCGGGGAGCCTTCTTCCTCCTCTCTCTCTGCCTGCTTCTCTGCCTACTTGTGATCTCTATCAAGTAAATAAAAAAAATAAAATTAAAAAAACATATATATATATTTTAAATTCCAAAACAATTATTGTTAATATTCATTTTATTTAGCCATGTATTTAATCTTTTCATTACTCTTCATTGTTACTTGAGTTTCAGTATTTTCATCTATTATTGTTTTCTTTTTACCTAAATCCTTTATTATTTTTAAGCTCATGTTTTCTAATGATAAATTCTCATTATTTTTCTTTTTTATTGTTGTTGAACATTATCTTATGTTCATTTTTAAAGGATAGCAGCATAAGGTATACAATATAATTTACCATAGTTTAGATATCTTTCCATTTTCTTCTAAGTTTCTTTACTTCTTTTTTTTTTTTTTTTTTTTTTTTTTTTTTTTAGTGTGTGTGGGGGAAGGACAGAGGTAGAGGAAGAGAAAGATTCCTAAGCAGGTTCCATGCCCAGCATGGAGCCAGAGACAGAAATGGTGCTCAATCTCATGACCCTGAGATCATGACCTGAGCCAAAACAGGAATCTGATGCTTAACTGACTGAGCCACTCAGATGCCCCTAAATTTCATTATAGGTCAGGTTTTATCAGCTTTGTCAAATTCATATACTCTCAAATATTGTTTTGTACCTCTCTTCTATTGCTTCCAGCTCTGGGATTCTAATTACTATTGTGTTGGACAATGGAGATCTCCCTTGTCTTACACTCCTTTTCTTTATTTCCCATTATATTTTCTCTGTTTTCAGTTGAGATACATATTTTCTATTGTTCTGTCTTCTATTGTTCACTAATTGTATTTTCTGCTCTAATTTGCTGATAAAATCACTTATTGAAGTTTTTTCCCCCAAGCATTATTAAGGTATAATTGGCAAATAAAACCATAAGATGTTTAAAGTAAACTTATAAGCAATTTAATATTTGTATACATTGTGAAATGATTCCCATCATGTAATTAACACATAACACATAACCGCATATACCTTTTTTTAGCAAGAATATTTAAATTCTACTCTCAGGAAATTTCAATTATATAACAAAATGTTACCAGCTATAGTCACCACATTTTGCATTATATCCTTAGATCTTATTCATCTTACACTTAAAAGTTTTCATGCCAGCAAGCACTGACAAGGATGTAGAGAAAAGGGAACCTTTGTACATTGTTGGTAGGAATATAAATTGATTCAACCACTATAGAAAACAACATGGTGGTTCCTAAAAAATTAAAAATAGAACTACCATATGACCCAGCAATTCCATTTCTGGGTATATACCCAAGTAAATAAAAACAGAATATTGAAAACAAAACAAAACAAAACAAAAAAACAGAATATTAAAGAAATATCTGCACTCTCATGTTTATTGCAGTATTATTCACAGTAGCCAAGACAGGGAAACAATAACTTAAATGTCTGTCAATGGATGAATAAATAAAGAAGATGTACACATATATATACAATATATATACACACATGCACATAACACATATATCTACCCTATTCACATGCATATATATATATACATGTCAATGTATGTATTATATATATCTTATTCATATGCATGTATATACACACACGTTATTCAGCCATGAGAAAGAAGATACGTCCTTCCATTTGTAGCAACATACATTGACCTTGAATACATTATGCTAAATGAGGTAAGTCAAATAAAGACAAATACTGTGTGAGAAAACTTATATGTGGAATCTAAAAAAAAAACAAACTTGTAAAAACAGAATAAAATGGTGGTTACCAGGGTTTGGGAGGTGAGGGAATAGGAAAAATGTTGAAGGGTAAAAACTTGCAATGAGTAGTAAATAAGTCCTACAGTTCTAAGCGCAATATAATGAATATAGACTACAATATTAAAACATCAAACTTTCTAAGAGACTAGATCTTAATTATTCCAACCACTAAAAATAAATGATAATTATGTGGTCTTAGAGGTGATTATCACTAAAATGGAAATTATATTATAAATATAAAAATGTATCAAATCAACATGTTGTACACCTTAAATTTACACAATGTTACATATCAAATATATTTCAATTACAGAAATTTTAAAAAGTGAATTGCATGTTAGCACATGGAATCCCACAAAATAAACAGGAAATTAAACCACAAAAAAGTCCAGTATGTTCCAAGAATGTAAAACCAATTTCTGGCCATCTAAATTAATAAAATAGAAAACAAATATGATCAATACAATAAACAGAAAAAAAGAAAAATAAAATAAAAAATGGTTCATCAATTAAAACTGAGCAAACTAGGAATAGAGGGGAACTCCTTTTTTGACTCTGTAAGTGGTATCTACAGATATCCCAAAGCAAACATTTTAGTTAATGGTGAAAATTAAAAGTTATACTTCTGAGATTGGGAATGAGACAACAATGTCTAGTCTTTCCTTTTTATTGAACATAGTACTGAATGTCCTAGTCACTGCAGAAATGTAAGAATAAAAGGTACAAGAATTTAAATGTAGGACTTAAAACTCATGATATCAGACAACATAGTTGTATACTTTAAAACTCAAAGTGATCTATTGTCAAATTATTAGAATTAATAAGCAGAATTAGCACAATTTTTGAATATGAAGATTGACCATGAAATTTGAAAATATACAAATTATAAATTATAACAAATTATATATTGATATTACACTGCAAGAACAGTAAGTTCAGTGACAATACGACATGGTCAATGTGTTGTCTCTCCTTAGCAATACAGAATTCCATAATGTTGCATAAAATTGAACTGAGAGCTTTTTATTTATTTATTTATATTTTTTTATAAACATATAATGTAACCCCCCACCCCCCTCTCCCAACACCCCTCCCCCCCACCCCCCTCAGTTTGTTTTATGACATTAAGAGTCTCTTTCGGTTTGTCTCCCTCCTGATCCCATCCTGTTTCATTTATTCTTTTCCTAACCCCTTAACTCACCCCCCACTGCGCATCTCCACTTCTTTATATCAGGGAGATCATATGATAGTTGTCTTTCTCCAACTGACTTATTTCGCTAAGCCTAATACCCTCCAGTTCCATCCATGTCATCGCAAATGGCAAGATTTCATTTCTTTTGATGGCTGCATAGTATTCCATTGTATATATATACCACATCTTCTTTTCCCATTCATCTGTTGATGGATAAGTTCTTTCCATAACTTGGCTATTGTGGGCATTGCTGCTATAAACATTTGGGTGCATGTGCCCCTTCAGATCACTACGTGTGTATCTTTAGGGTAGATACCCAGTAGTGCAATTGCTGGGTCATAAGGTAGCTCTATTTTCAACTTTTTGAGGAACCTTCATGCTGTTTTCCAGAGTGGTTGCACCAGCTTGCATTCCTACCAACAGTGTAGGAGGGTACCCCTTTATCCACATCCTCGCCAGCATCTGTCATTTCCTGACTTGTTCATTTTAGCCATTCTGACTGGTGTGAGGTGGTATCTCATTGTGGTTTTGATTTGTATTTCCCTGATGCCCAGTGATGTGGAGCACTTTTTCATGTGTCTGTTGGCCATCTGGATGTCTTCTTTGCAGAAATGTCTGTTCATGTCCTCTGCCCATTTCTTAATTGGATTATTTGTTCTTTGAGTTTTGAGTTTGCTAAGCTCTTTATAGATTTTGGATACTAGCCCTTTATCTGATATGTTATTTGCAAATATCTACTCCCATTCTGTCAGTTGTCTTTTGGCTATGTTAACTGTTTCCTTTGCTGTGCAAAAGCTTTTGATCTTGATGAAGTCCCAATAGTTCATTTTTTCCCTTGCTTCCCTTGCCTTTGGCATTGTTCCTAGGAAGAAGTTGCTGCCGCTGAGGTCAAAGAGGTTGCTGCCTGTGTTCTCCTCAAGGATTTTGATGGATTCCTTTCTCACATTGAGTTCCTTCATCCATTTTGAGTCTATTTTCATGTGTGGTATAAGGAAATGGTCCAGTTTCATTTTTCTGCATGTGGCTGTCCAATTTTCCCAACACCATTTTTGAAGACGCTGTCTTTTTTCCATTGGACATTCTTTCCTGCTTTGTCCAAGATTAGTTGACCATAGATTTGAGGGTCTATTTCTGGGCTCTCTATTCTGTTCCATTGATCTATGTGTCTATTTTTTTTTTTTGATCTATGTGTCTATTTTTGTTCCAGTACCATACTGTCTTGATGATGACAGCTTTGTAATAGAGCTTGAAGTCTGGAATTGTGATGCCACCAGCTTTGGCTTTCTTTTTTTCAATATTCCTTTGGCTATTCGAGGTCTTTTCTGGTTCCATATAAATTTTAGGATTATTTGTTCCATTTCTTTGAAAAAATTGGATGGGATTTTGAGAACTGAGAACTTTAATACAGCATTTCCATCGAAGTTCCTATAATTAAATCTTTGGTGTGTCACCCTATATGTCTTCTGCATAATTTTCACTGAAGAAACCTCTGCTTTGGGCATATCTGACTGTATATCCAGTGCCTTATTTCAATGGTGGCATGTAGTAGGCTCTCAGCTACCTACTGACTGAATGACTGAATAAATGACTATAATGTTTTCCTAATCTCTAAAAATCTCCTAAATCTATTCTATTCAAATCCATTTTATTGTAAGATGGATAATTTTTGATAGATAAAAGTATGAAATGTCTCTTCTCTCTTAACAATATTGTCTATTTAATTTCCTTCTTCAATCAAGTAAATTGAGCATATGTTTGTTTTTTTTTTCTTTGCATCTCCCTGTTAGTGATGTGTAAAATAACTGCCCAGAGCAGAGGGAGGCAATATGGTATTGCTGAACAAAATGCTCAGATTACTGTAAAACAGACTGGCTTCCAATTCTAGCCATTAATTATGACACAATAATTCTACAACCTAAGGCAGTTATTTTACCTTTCTAAACATCTGTTTACTCAGTTAAAAAATGGGAAAATAACACCTATATTTCTTAGTCACTGTAAAAATTAAAATGTGATCATATATGCTAGCTGTTTTTGTAACATTTGGTACATGGTATTTTATTATTGTTTTTGTTGTTATTACAAATCAATAACTGCACAATCTCTATACATACCTCCCAGTGGAAACTCCAGAACTTCTAAATAAGAAGAGCTTAGACAGAGAAATCTAGTTGTAAGAGGAGTTCTAAAGAATGAATCTTGAAATTACAGTTGCACAGTACATACACTCTTTTTATTTAGAGTACACTTTTTATTTGACATGTCTTCAGCACTGTGGATAATGGAGATTATCAGGAGCATTGATATTCCTCCACTGACATTGTGCAATTATCCTCTTGGGTGTGATGACTTTCTCATTCAAATAAGAGTTTAAAGTAGAGGAAAAAACTATATGCTGCCTTTAAAAGCAAAGTCATTAATTCTGAAGAGGAGCAAGTTAAAAGGTAGCTGATAAGATCTGTGTAGTTCTACCAAGAGCAATGAAGGTATTTGTTAATTGCCATGGTCTCATTACTGTATAACATTCAGAATATGTTGGCCTTCAGTAGGCGGTATGGTGGCCTTTAATGGCATCAGCCTATATAGCACACATGTTAAAAAGGAAAATAATATTGGTGGAAGATTATATGCTACAATGCAGATAACCCAAAACCACAATTTTATTTTCAATATAAAATGTAAAATTAGGCTGTTATATAATTCAAAATAATCTCAAAAGTACAGTATTTTAAAAAGTGTTAGTTGCTCAAAGGCAATACCCAAGACAGGCAGAGAACTAAAGTAACAAATGTTGCTGAGATCAATTGAAAGCCAGAGGGAAGAGGTGGTCATTTCTTCCCAAGATTCATTGGCTCTGTTTTTGATTAACAAAATCACAAAGTCAGAACATAATTGCAATCTCAAAGAAATACAGATAAACATATTCATGAAAAATAAATGTGTTGTTTCTGAGACCGTTTAAGCACTGGAGAGAGAGTAGTGTGAAACCTGACAAACTTGCCCCTGAAGTTTACATTCAGTGATCAAAACATGAAGTGTCAAAAATTTCTACTTAGTGTTTGTGAAATGAAGTGGGACAGCCTTTATTCCATACTTCAGCTTTGTTCAGATTCAAACTATTGTCAATTAGAAAAACTGAAGGAAATAAATGATCTTGCACAGACTTTGCCAGCACCAGGATTTTTAAGTAGTAATATGGTTCTTCAGGATCTTCCAATTATAAGGAACAAAAGAAAAATTTGAAGGGTGAGTATTATTCTGCCAAAGAAATTATAATTCCCAAAGACTGCAGATGCTAATGTAATGATAAAAATGTTAAGATAATTCTATAAAATTTTTTAGCAAGTTTGGTTTGCTAATATTTTGTAGTCAGAATTTAGGTATGAAAGCCTAAAGAGAGAGTAAAATATTTTGCTTATTTGTTTGATTGCTTGCTTGATAAAAACAGAGAGCTACAAGTTGAATTCCTCCAAATTCCAACTACAACTTGAGTCTGAATTCTGACATGGAGTTTCTGAAACTCCAAGTGACACTCACTCTGTCTCAACTATTTAACTGCAAAAATCAACTGAGGGACTCAGGATAGCAATTGATTGTGTGACTCTATCAAGTGTTCATAAGCACTGTACCATTATGGTAATTGTGAATATACAACAGAAGTTTAAGACATAGTGTTAACTCTCAAAGACTTTAAGAATTTTTTTTTAATGCATATGCAGTAAATAATTAAGAGAGCAACAAAACATCTTGCATAATTAAAGGTTTACTAGCAGAATTTTAGGGAAGGAGAAAGTTAATAGATACTTTGTTAATTAGAAAAGGATTGTAGGACAATCCCATTTACAATTGCACCCAAAACCATAAGATACCTAGGGATAAACCTAACCAAAGAAGCAAATAATCTGTATTCAGAAAACTATAAAGTACTCATGAAAGAAATTGAGGAAGACACAAAGAAATGAAAAAATGTTCCACACTCATGGACTGGAAGAACAAATACTGTGAAAATGTCTATGCTACCTAAAGCAATCTACACATTTAATGCAATCCCTATTAAAATCCCATCCATTTTTTTCAAAGAAATGGAACAAATAATTCTAAAATTTATATAGAACCAGAAAAGACCTCGAATAGCCAGAGGAATGTTGAAAATTAAAGCCAAAGTTGGTGGCATCACAACTCTGGACTTCAACCTCTATTACAAAGCTGTTATCATCAAGACAGTATAGTACTGGCACAAAAATGGACATATAGATCAAAGGAACAGAATAGAGAGCCCAGAAATAGACCCTCAACTCTATGGTCAACTAATCTTGGACAAAGCAGAAAAGAATGTCCAATGGAAAAAAGACAGCATCTTCAACAAATGGTGTTGGGAAAATTGGACAGCCACATGCAGAAAAATGAAACTGGACCATTTCCTTACACCACACATGAAAATAGACTCAAAATGGATGAAGGACCTCAATGTGAGAAAGGAATCCATCAAAATCCTTGAGGAGAACACAGGCAGCAACCTCTTCGATCTCAGCCACAGCAAATTCTTCCTAGAAACATCGCCAAAGGCAAGGGAAACAAGAGCAAAAATGAACTATTGGGACTTCATCAAGATCAAAAGTTTTGCACAGCAAAGGAAACAGTCAACAAAGCCAAAAGACAACTGACAGAATGGGAGTAGATATTTGCAAATGACATATCAGATAAAGGGCTAGTACCCAAAATCTATCAAGAACTTATCAAACTCAAAACCGAAAGGACAAATAATCCAATTAAGAAATGGGCAGAGGACGTGAACAGACCTTTCTGCAAAGAAGACATTCAGATGGCCAACAGACACATGAAAAAGTGCTCCACATCACTGGGCATCAGGGAAATACAAATCAAAACCACAATGAGATATCACCTCACACCTCTCAGAATGGCTAAAATGAACAAGTCAGGAAATGACAGATGTTGGCAAAAATGTGGAAAAAGGGGATCCCTTTTTCCCCATCATAAGTTGAAAATAGAGCTACCCTATGACCCAGCAATCGCACTACTGGGTATTTACCCTAAAGATACAAATGTAGTGATCAGAAGGGGCATGTGCACCTGAATGTTTATAGCAGCAATGTCCACAATAGCCAAACTATAGAAAGAACCTAGATGTCCATCGACAGATGAATGGGAAAAGAAGATGTGGTATATATATACAATGGAATACTATGCAGCCATCAAAAGAAATGAAATCTTGCCATTTGCGATGACGTGGATGAAACTAGAGGGTATTATGCTTAGTGAAATAAGTCGATCAGAGAAAGACAATTATCATATGATCTCCCTGATATGAGGAATTTGAGAGACAATGGGTGGGTGGGGGGTAGGAAAGGAATATATGAAACAAGATGGGATTGGGAGGGAGACAAACCAAAAGGAACTCTTAATCTCACAAAACAAACTGAGGGTTGCCAGGGGGCGGGAGGTAGGGAGAGGGTGGTTGGTTTATGGACATTGAGGAGGGTATGTGCTATGGTGAGTGCTATGAAGTGTGTAAACCTGGTGATTCACAGACCTGTACCCTAGGGCTAATAATACATTATATGTTGGGCGCCTGGGTGGCTCAGTTGGTTGGGCAACTGCCTTCGGCTCAGGTCATGATCCTGGAGTCCCGGGATCGAGTCCCGCATCGGGCTCCCAGCTCCAAGGGGAGTCTGCTTCTCCCACTGACCTTCTCCTCACTCATGCTCTCTCTCACTGTCTCTCTCTCAAATAAATAAATAAAATATTAAAAAAATACATTATATGTTAATAAAAAATAATAAAAGAAAAAGAAAAGGACTGTAGGAGGGAATGAACTAGATAGAGACTAGCCCATTGGTCTGGGTGGGATTTGTGTAGACAAAAAGAAAACAGTGAGAACACTACAAGCAAGAATAGCATAAATGAATACACATAGTGAGAAGGAATTTAACTGTGTAGTTGCTGAGTGTGTGTACATTCCCAGAGTATAAGCTTAGAATCCTCTCCCCATGTCATATCAGAATTTCTGAAATATAATCCTAGTCAGCATAGAGTTATCTTCAAGACTGAGATTTTTGAAGTAATTTTCATTTAAGGAAATAAATGTGGCTACACATGTGAATAAATAAAATCAAAATAAAATGTTGTATAAACACATTCTTCAGTATTGAATAATCCTTTAAGTGTATTGTATTTTTTCAAGAGTCTCACAATACAAGCATGAAAATGAATACAAGGAAAGCAGGAGTGTATATGAGTTGAGAAATAGTCTTATGACAGAGCTCTAACTCAGCTTCTTTATTCTTTTTATGTAGACTCTAAGATTTTGTATAAATGGTGGTGGACAAATTTTTCTCTATTTCTAAGGATATAAGAAAAAAGTAGAAAGAAAGAGAGAGAGAGAGAAAGACTGAAACTACAGGTAAAGGTTTCTAGAAAAAGTATATTGCCCATCAGAATTTTAACACAGAAGAAAAGATTACTGAGGTAAGTCATGAACTCTTAAATTTTTTAAGGAAATGTTATTAAGCCTTGTTTTGAAAGCACTAACTGCAAACAAGGGGTGACTGACGTGATTACTTGAAGTGAATTCCCTGTAAACTCAACTCGTTCCAAAGGAAATCTATAAGGGTGTTAAAAATGGTTTCCCTGTTTAATAGGACAACATAGCTTTCTTGAACGCTAAAATCAGCTAAAATACCATGCATAGTAAGTTATACTAAATTGACACACTTCAATTCAGTGGAAAGGGATTAACATCCCAATTATTTGTAGTATTAACAAAGGCAGGAAAAAAATGTCACTGGTGAGAAGCTTCTAAATCATTCAGCTTATCACTTAACAGAGTTGTCAGGCACTGGGCAAGCACATCTCTGTTTTGCTTATTGCTAAACTAAAATGAAGAAAGCTCATTGAATGAAGAAATGAAGAAAGTTAGTGTGTTTACTTCAAGACTTATGAAGTACTAGTATATAAAGGACACTATAATCTTAACTTGGAAAAAAATCTTAACTTGGAATCTCATTGGAGGGGAGGGGATCAGTTCCACCGTGGTCAAATGTTTAAAAGGGTCATTAATAATAGCCAGATAGGCATATTTTTGACAAAGTCAGTCTTAGAATGCATTGCACTGCTATCATATTTTTTCTCTTACCTTGATCTAGAATGGCAATAAAAATCAATGTGTTGAGCTTAATATTTCTGCTGAAGGCTTCCCTTATTATAATAACCTGTCACCACCCCACAAGTGTTGTGTATTGTTTAAGGTTAGTATCATTCATTAATTACCACCCAAAATCCACACAGTTCACCCTCTTTGAAAAGTACTGTAATTACGCAATAGAGTGCTGTATTGATTCAAATATGTAGATGCCTTATTAGCCTTCTAAGCTGAATTTGAACTTACTGGCAGTAAGCAGACAGATACCATAAAATAGTTCCAAACAAGAAATCACTAAAAGGAAATCTGTAATTCCCACTCCACCTTGCTACAGAGTCACTCCAGAGCTCACACTACTTAGATCTTTAAGCACATCTGAACATGCATGCAGACAGCATGCTTTGTCAAGCTTTACTGAAGCCTGCAGAGCACAGTGGGATCCAAGCCATATCAGAGGCTCCACAGTCCCTTTCCTAATGCCACTTTAGTCTACTACCAGGATGCCATATTGTGAACATCAGACCCACCACAGAAAGTGGTCCATGCTCCAGCATCACATGGTTCTGGTCAGTGCACTGGCATTCTGCTCAGTTACACACTAAGTCCTTTATTATCCAGAAATTTGGGCATCTTGAATTATCTCTTTTCAAAGCTATCACTGATGTCTTGTTAAATACAACCAACAATATCAGGGAATATTCCTTATGAATTATAGAAATGAAGTGTGAATAATTATGGCTTCACTTTTCCATTACTTTCAAAATTTTGCATCAAAATCAATGTTTACCTCATGGTAAATTCCATTAAAAATAGATCTTTTCTAGAGATACATATAGAGTTACTTTGAGAATTAAGAGACATAAATCCACACAACAATGCTGTATTTAAAGTTTCACATTGTAAAAGCCCTATGAGATTCCAACTTAAGATTTTTTTCCAAGTTAAGATTATAGTGTCCTTTATATACCAGTACTTCATAATTCTCGAAGTAAACACACTAACTTTATAACATCTCAACACAAGACAAAGGTGTTAGAATTATCTCCAATGATCATCTCAATCATCTACTGCTTCCCTCCCACACTCAAACCATCTCTAAAAGAGGGCTATATTCCAATTGTCATGGAATCTCATCACTTCTCATATACATCCAGCTCCTAGAATCTCATCATCTCCAGGCCAAATGGGATTTCTTCCTTTAAATGATACAATTTCAACTAGTTCTCTTCAACTCTAAGTTCTCTTGGAAATACATAAGATGTAATGAGCAGATGATCTCTATTTCACATGTTTAAAGTTGATATTAGTCTTTCTTCTCTCTTCTCTTTTTAGATATTGCAAATGTCCAGATTGAGAGAATGGGCCAGCAGATCTTTCTCATATCTGTCCTTTGCCTTTTATAGCATGTCCTTGCTGGCTGTCCTCTTTTCAAATTTTGTGTTCCTCTGAATGGGCTATTGCACTGATGGCTTTTGGCAGCTGCCGAGTGCTAAACCTGCATATAAAATCAATCTGTAGGGCCAGAGCCACAAAACTGGGCCTACTTTAAATGATTTTTTTTTTTCAGCTTTCTGGTTACTGTCATATTAGAGTTTTAGTGCAATGGGCAAGAACAATAATTCGTTTTACTTTATGAGAAATCTTTATCTTCAAAGGCCAATGCTTGGTTGAATTCTTTTTAGATCATCCTCTTGAATTTATGCAGCATTTATAGGAATTCAAGATCCTCCTCTTACTAAATATTGTGGGAGAGAGTTCAACCCAGAGTTTTCTGCACCAAATTTTGCATTAAGGTATAAAAAGTTACTAAGATATTATGGCACATTCATTGTTTTCCCATACACAGGAAGTATTATCAGAAGCCATTTTATACTACCATCCTCTTGTATATTTTTCTACTTTATCTCAACAATAAAAGCCCTATGTCACTGCAGTTAAGACTTCGGATTTTGGTGTTAACTAAGCCTAAATCACTTCCCAGCTCTCTCTGAATGGAAAGTATGAAGGTCCCTGGGCCATTTACTTATGTAGTAAATAAATCTCATTATATTCACATGTAAAATATAATGATAGTTCATACTTTAGAGGAATAAGCTGTATATTTTAAAAATAAATTAATAATTCATATAAGGCACCTGGCACAATACCTGATACAAAGGAAGCTCTCAAATTATGTAATTAAATTAATGATTAATTATAATTGCCACTTTTGTTATCTGCTAGCATAAGGAAATTGTGCCTCAGCAACTTACCCCATTGCAATCAGCTATGTCACTGAACAAAAGAAATTAAAAATATATGATATTTCCAGAAAAAAGCAACTTAGTGTTTGAGAGCACAATAAGAATATATATATTTAAATATAGTTCTTCATAAAATCTCTTGTTATCCTTATATTCATTGTTTAACAAGTCACTCCAAACTTAGTGCCATAAAAGAACACCATATAATTGTACTTACAAAATCCTTAGGTTGGTTATCTAGAAAGATACGATAGAATTGACCTTTTTTGCTTCAAGATGTGTGGGGATTTGACTAGAAGGATTCAAATGATGGGGGTTGTAACATCTATCTGGAGGTGTCATTTCCAAGATGTCTTCTTCATTTATAAGTGTGGCTCAACTGGACTATTGACCAGAGTATTAAAACATGGCCTCTCCTTGTGGTTTGGACTCCTCATAGCATTGTGGTTGGGTTTTGATAGTCTCCTGATATGGAACCTCCCTGAAGCTAGTGTTTCAAGATAACAGGTACATGATCTTTTCTAACATAGCCTCAGAAGTTACATAGCCATACTTTAGCTATCCTCTCTTACATCAAAGTAGTTACAAAGTAAGAAGACATAAACTCCATCTTTCTTTGCAAGAAGAATTAAATAATTTTGAGCCCTATTTTTAAATACCACATCTTTTCTCCATAAACTACTGTCACTTTGATAACTCCTTTTCATGCTTCCCTCCCCGTTAATTATTCAGCACTACTTAGTACTCATTGTACATTGCTTTGTGGTTATTCCTGAGTAGAATAAATTTGTTAAGTGTTACCTATCAATAATAATGTAGATTTAAGAATACAGGAATAATATCTTCCTTTCATTTGTGTCTTCAAATAATTTCCAGCATGGGACTCCTTTTGCACTTTGCTGATTCATTCAATAAGCTTGAATATTCAGCAATATCTTAAAATGAAAGCACATAGACATTAGCAGCAATGGCTAACAACTTTACAAATGAGTCTCACCTTCAGAGATTAGGAAATACATAGTGGATACTAGTGTACATTTCAAGACAGCCTGCTTAAACCAAGACCCACCCTAAAAAGATTAAAAGTGGAGAAATAATTATTTTTATTTAACAAGCCAGGAGACCCCAGTTCATAAAGTACTAATGTACTTATTGTATTTAGAATGAAAAAACATCAATTTGTTCCTATCAGATGCCTAAAATGAATGCAGACTCCAAACAATGGAGGGCTGGAATCCATCATTCATCTTGAGAGGGAATGTTTCCCCTGTATTTTATTTGAGACATGGTAGATTTGAGGTATTAAAGTATCACTGAATTGTTTTTGTATTTTCAAAACAGTTAATCTGTCATCCTACGTTTGGAGAAGGCATGATTTTATTTTTTAATTTTATTAGAGACTTTATTTTTATTTGAGAGAGAGAGAATGCGTGATCAGGGGAGAGGCACAGAGAGAATCTCAAGCAGACTCTGGACTGAGCAGGGAGCCCAACACGGGGCTCCATCTTACAACCCTGAGATCATGACCCTGAGATTATGACCTTAGCTGAAATCAAGAGTCAGACACCTAACCGACTGAGCCATCCAGGCACCCCTAGAGAAGGCATGATTTTATTAAAGCAGTTAATTCTTTTATTCTTTCATTCAAAAATTATTTATTGAGCATCCTAGATGGTAAGAAATAGGTAAGAAATCCCTTCTCTTCCCTTCATTTTGCTTCCCTTACTTTCCCTAGATGGTAAGAAAAATTATTTATTGAACACTATTTCTTATCATCCTAGATGGTAAGAAATAGGTGTGAATACAAAGATTATGAATACAAAGAACCATAGGACATAATTCTTGCCCACACAAAGATTACTTTTTAGTTGCAAAGATAAGTAAACCTATAATAAATGTTGACTATAATGTGCTCCGAGAAAGGATATTCAAGGTTCTATTGGGACACAGGTCACACCTTAGACACTAAGATATAAACAAATCAACTGTAGTAGATGTTGTGATGTGTTATCCAGATTTCCTGACAGAACTGAAGGAATTATTCCTTCAGCCATGGGAAATACTGTTTGTTTGTTTGTTTGTTTTAATATAAAAAAGATCTTACTTATTTATTTGGCAAAGAGAGAGGGAACACAAGCAGGGGGAGTGGGAGAGGGAGAAGCAGGCTTCCTCCTGAGCAGAGAGCTTGATGCAGAGCTTGATCCCAAGACCCCAGGATCATGACCGAGCCAAAGGCAGACGCTTAACTACTGAGCCACCCTCACGCCTGCTCTGGGGAGTACTATTGTCAGAACTCAGCTGTAAAGCTTTTTAAGGAATTACCTCCACTGAAAAGTAATCTTGCCTGAACCCTTTGTCCCTTTCTAAGGCAGTCCACATTCTATAAGTAGCCCAATTCAGATGAGCCATACTATCCCCTGAAGTCGTGTGATATCTTTTGGAGATTCTTCTCTATATTCAATTGTGCTCCTTTCCCTT
>RCUC01138906.1:0-13412 GCA_003697995.1 Taxidea taxus jeffersonii | reverse complement strand
AGTTGAAGTTCACTGTGATTGATTCTGGCAATTTCTTACTGCATTCTATACCCTTTTGCTGTGTATTTCATGTACATAAAGTCTTAGCATTTTATCTTGGTGGTGGCTTGTTTTATTGGTGTGAAATATATCCCACTTTATCCCTTTCAGTGTTTTTTACTTTTCTTATTTTATCTGTTGTAACATTGCTATACCTCATTTCTTTTTATTAGAATTTACCTGGTATTATTCTATACTTCTATATTTTGTTTCCATCATTTTGTTTTAAGTATATGCTTTATAAACAACACTTAACTGGATTTTTTTTTTTTTTTTTACCAATCTGAGATTCTTTTAATAGGTACATTCAACTCTAGTTAAAGTCTCAATAAATTACTGGTGTGTTTGAACTTTTCCTGCCATCTTATTTTTTTTCTATCTACCGTAAATTCCACTTTTTTTTTTTTTTTCCTTTCCTATCCTTTGTTGAACAGACTTAAGATGTCTTTGTTTCATTGTTTTTTTTCCCCTCTAACAGTTTGGAATTTATATGCAAATTTATCTTAAAGTGTTAAGTTTAAGGTTCCTATGATACATCTGGGAAATTTTGCTAAATATGCAGATGAGAATTAAGAATCTAGAACTTGAGAGAGGAATTTATATTGAGGATATAGTTTTTAAACTGTCACCTTGGTAGCAGAAGCCATGGTGTTGTTACTGTCCAGGGAAATCATGGTGAACAAATACCATCACTAGGACAATGCAAGGTATACAAATACTCAGTAAATGTTTCATTAATGTTTAGCAAATGAAGGAGAGAAAGGGGGGAATGGTGGCATTGAATGTAAGAGGAAAAGCCAGCAAACAAGAGAAGTGCCTTAAAAGATAGAAGGTATCAAAAGAAATGAAATCTTACCATTTGCGAAGACATGGATGGAACTAGAGGGTATTATGCTTAGCTAAATAAGTCAATCAGAGAAAGACAACTATCATATGTTCTCCCTGATATGAGGAAGTGGAGATGCGACGGGGGTGGGGGCTAAGGGGGTAGGAAAAGAATAAATGAAACAAGATGGGATTGGGAGGAAGACAAACCAAAAGAGACTCTTAATGTCATAAAACAAACCGAGGGGGGTGGGGAGGGAGGGGGGTTGGGAGAGGGTGGTGGGGTTACATTATATGTTTAAATTAAAAAAAATAAATTTAATTAAATTTAAAAAAAAGATAGAAGGTACGCTTTTCTTTAAAGATTTATTTATTTGACAGACAGAGATCACAAGTAGGCAGAGAGGCAGGCGGGGGGGGGGGGGGGAAGCAGGCTCCCCATTGAGCAGAGAGCCTGATGTGGGGCTCGATCCCAGGACCCTGGGATCAGGACCTGCAGCAAAGGCAGAGGCTTTAACCCACTGAGCCACTCAGGCGCCCCAGAAGGTATGCTTTGAGAGAGCAGTGTTTCCAAAGCCACACAGGAGAGAATTTTATGGAAGGAGATGATCAAGAATAGTACTGCTTGCTATGGAGACATTATGTAGCAGGAGCACAAATGGGCCTTTGGAGAGACTCTTATGAAATGACTGGTGGTCTTAGCAGAGAGGTTTTTTGTTTGTTTTGTTGTTTATTTAGGTAAAGAGTATACTTGAGCTGGAGAGGGGCAGTGGGAAAGGGAGAGAGAATCTCCAGTAGACTCTGCACTGAGTGCAGAGATGCAGGATTCAGCCCCCCAACCCTGAGATCATGAACTGTGCCCGCAGTTGAGAGTCAGACACTCAACGGACTAAGCCACCCATTTACCCCTAGGTGAGAGATTTTGAACTGAGGGATAGGGATTGGAAGTAAAGGCAGGCATGGAATGAGGACTTTTGTGTGGATTGGTCAGGAAAAAGTGAAAAGGAAATTAGATACACCTTCAGGGAGATGTGGGCTAGAGGAAAGGCTTTCTTTGGAATGGACAGTGTACTTGTCACAGTGCACAAGGAGATAGTAAAAAAGAAGTTAAGAAGGAATGACTCTAGATAGATTTTTTCCTTAGGGCTTACAAAATGGTAGGAGCCATCAAAGCTGGAGGTTGTCATTGGATGAAACCACAGTGGTTCTGTGGGTGATCATATTGTCATAAGCCTTACACTTTCTTTCAGGAATCTGAATATGCGCCTACTCTAGAAAATTCTACTACTTTACAAATCTTTCTGATTCTAGTACTGTGCAGATTTAATGGTCTTCTTAGGAGAGAACTAGAATTAGCCTGGAGTATTGGATCTTTGATCCCTTAAAGCCAGTTACCTATGTACCTACTAATGATTTAAAATTTTGGAATATCATATGTTTATGCACATGGTCAATTCCTGATGATTTGTGACCAAGAGGGCAGGGAAATGTCAGCCATGGCATTTGATCTGGGGCTGTGAACAAATTATAGGTGTCCCATAATTTCCAAATTCAGGAACCAGAGATTCAGATATAGTTCTTGATGTAGGGCTGTTTGAGATAGACTCATTATTGAAATTCTTACTCTTTACTATTTAAAACTCAGGAACCTGATTAATTCCAGTAATATCTTCCTATGCTTTATATCTGCACTTGATCTTAGCTGAAAGGCCAAGAAGAGATTGTGCTTTACCATCTAAATTGACTGTCCAGACTTAGAATCAGGATGATCATTCTCTGATAACTTCTTCCTCTCTCTCTTTCTTTTGTTAGATCCATTTCACTGGGCTTGGCTTCCTCAAGCAAAAGTTCCTTTTTCTGAAGAAACAAGAAACTTAATTCTACCATATATTTCTGACATGAACTTTGTGCAAGATTTATGTGAAGATCTTCATGAACTTTTTAAGGTAAATGAATTTTTAGTCACTTATTGCAGGGAATGAAATCTTATAATAGAGGAGATTTTCTTAATAAAACTAATTTGCAGTTTACTGCTTCTGGTATCACTACTTGCAGTAGAACCTAACTTAAGAAAGAATTAACAGTTTTACTTTACAGGAGCATAAATTTGTGAAGCTAACACTGATTTTGAGGGTTCTCTGAAGTGAGACTATATTAAAACTTGACAAGTTCTCTTCAAAAGTTGAGGTTTTACAAAAGTATTCTATAATTTATAATAAATGCTTAGTGAGCTGCTATGATTTAACCCTGTCAAAAAAGCCTAAACCCATTGGCTGGAAGGTCATTTTAAATCCTTTTGGATCCAGCTGGAGTATAAATAAACTATTATTGTCATTCTAGAGGCATCCAAAAATAAATCAAGTAAAAATAGTCTTTAAACGTTGTTTTAACTGTTAGGAAGGCTTTGAAATGGCCTTACATGCTAAGTTGAAGAGTTCATTGTTTTCCAGTATATGTTTCAAAGATCTTGATTTTTGAAATTATAATAATGTGGGGGGTGTTTTTTTCCTATTCCATGAAAGATCGACAGAAAATTTAACAAAGCCACTTTTGAAAGTCAGATGTCTGTGATGAGAGGTCAGGTAAGTTAATGTTTTTGTGATCTTGTTCATTAAGAAAAAAATCTCTCTTTGAAACAGTTGTTAACTCTTTTCTCCATGGTGACCCAAAGATGCAGTTCTTTTATGCTGAACCAAAATAGTGCATATGATTAAAAATGAAATGGATTTCAATAGTGGCTTTCCTCTTGTTCTAAATTAATTATTTTTGACCTTTTTGTATGTTGTTTGTTAGCCAGCAAAAGGAGTCTCTAACCCAAACAAAGATTAAGGATCACTGCAAAAGGTGAGGCTGGACAGTGAGGTGCAGATTTGCTTAGCAGATGAGGCAGCTGAAGCCGGGGAGCTTTGCAGGGAGGTGAAGTAGGTAATGCAAGCATGTATGAAGGGGTCTGGTGATCAGTGACTATAATTATGTTGAAGAGTGTTACCATCCCAAACTATAGTTGACTAAATTTTCTAGCATAGGTAATTATGCCTTAAGTTGGCCCTTTTGCTTGAAACAAAATTGATTTATTAGGATGCTCCATTCAAGAATTCTCTTATCCCTAAAGATATATCTTATTGTAGGAATTCTTTTTAAGGAAAAGCTGTAAATAATTGTGTCAGCTTTAATTGTAGATTATAGTTAGTACCTGAGGGTTTTAAATATAAATTTTAAAATGCTTGTCTGGAAAGATATGGGAACATTCCAGTTCTGAGGTCTGTCACAAAGCTAGACCAGAGGCTATCTGCTATTTTAGGTTTACTTATTCAGATCCTGTCTCATTCACAAATGAGTTAAGGTATTACATAAATGTGTGTAATAAGATAGAAAATGACAAACTCAAGATCTGAGGAAAGAAAAAGATAAATGATTCCTAGATTATATGTTTTAATTTGATTTTGCTTTTATTAAAAATTTTAATTTGGTCTTGTCTTTCTGATAGCCAAAAAAAATAAGGTACCCTGACCATGTACATGATTATATATGTATGTATGTATATGTGTGTGTGTGTGTGTGTGTGTGTGTATCTTTATCTTTTTGGTTTAACAGTTTTTTTAAGAAAAGGATGTCTGAAAAGTTAGATACTATTTTATGTTCTAAAGTAAATTACTAAAATTTGAGGACCAGTGAACTAAAGGAGAGCAAAGTCTGTATGTAGAAGTCTATGAGTGTGTATGACCTGCCTTTGGCCTAACCACCACATCCCTACCCAGTTCTCAAATGTGGCATCCATGGAGACTAGAGTGTTTCTACTTGCCTGCAGTGCTTAGTCTATTTCTAAAAATAGTTTTCTCTGATTTAAATACACAATAGTAGATTTGTTTGTTCTCTCAGAAATGAAAAAATGGGTGATATGTAAGGGAGTGAATCAGACTTTAAGTCAGAGCACAGGGTCCATTATTGTTAAAGTGTTCTTCGCTTTTTATTCCAGTTATTTGTTCATATGGCTCTTTGTTTCTAGGATATGTGTAATGTGTGTTTCTCGAATATGTATACTTTAGTGTGTGTTTTTTTCTCCTGTTTAGTCTTCTCTCTGCCCCAACACAGTGCATGCTCTGTAGATGTTTCTTTAATAAATAAATGCAAGATCATCAAGTGTCTCTTCTTAACTTTCAAAGAATCGTTAATATTTAGGATAGTTTTAGGATTGAGTGATTTTTGCTATTATGTGTTTAAAAATTGTTAAGCTTGTAGAATGGCTTTCATTTTCTTTATACCATTTTGTTTTCCAGATTCTCTACAACAGTCGTATCTTTAGAGTCAGGAAGATACTAGCTATTACTTAAATTAATGTATTTAGACTAACATTTTTAGAATAGAATTTTTAAAAAACCAGAAGAAGAAACTAACCAGAACATTTCATTCCTCAGCCATGCTAGTTTTTATTTTTGTGATTAAAAACAATGCTTATAAGTGTGAATTTCGTGAATTCTTTGTGTCTTGTTGTCCAAGTATAGCCAGCCTAGAAGATTTTAAGGGAAGAACTTCAAAGGGATCTTAAAACATAAATACAATGAGTAACTACTGTAGATAGTAAAGATTTATTTCCCGAGGTGTTAAATACTTCAGATTTTCTAGGATCTAAGCCATCCAGTTTTATTCTATTCAAAGTATTTGAATTTTATTTATTAGTATGGCTTTATGTTGAAACCTTTATGCTATCACTATGAAATAATCTTTACAAGAACCACTAAAATGTATACTATCCATATATTAGATATTTTCAAATACCTGAAGGAACATCTTTGTTTCTTTTTTTTTTTTTAAGATTTTATTTATTTATTTGACAGACAGATCACAAGCAGGCAGAGAGGCAGGCAGAGAGAGGGGAAGGGAAGCAGGCAGCCTGCCAAGCAGAGAGCCCGATATGGGACTTGATCCCAGGACCCTGGGATCTCAACCTGAGCCGAAGGCAGAGGCTTTAACCCACTGAGCCACCCAGGTGCATCTTTGCACCTGGTGGCATCTTTGTTTCTAAAGTACATAACAAAGGGGAGTTTTTTACCTGATATATGGGAAAAAAGAAAATGAATTATTAAAATTTTATTTTATCTGAACAGAGTAGAATAGGCTGTAAACTACGCATTGAGTTTCATAACCTTATTTATGTGCTCAAGTAGCAATTCTGAGAGTATGTTTAAACATAGAATGTAATATACTTTACTCTTCCTAGTTTAATTTTTTCTATTTAAGAGTGTAACCTCTTAAATGAAGCTTTATTTTAAATGGCTACCTTCCCTAAATTTTTAACTCCTTGCCTTTTATCATGCTTTCCCATCACAGTTTTACCCTGTAGTACTTGGTATAATTTACTGATTTGTGCTTATTGACTCCTCTCCCTGCTAAAATGTAAGCTCTATGGAAGCAGGGGTTTTGTTTGCTTTTTACTGTTGTGGCCCCAGCACTTAGAGCCTAGCACGTAGTAGGCATGCAATAATTTTTTTGTTTCTGAAGGCAAGTATGTAGTTAAAAGCAGACTTTTTAAAAAGTTTTTATTAAATTCCAGTTAACATACAGTGTAATATTAGTTTTAGGTGTACACCTGAGTGATTCGGCACTTCCATATAACATATCACAGGTTCACTGCTTAATCCCATCACTTGTTTCCCTCATCACCCACCACTTCCCCTCTGGTAACTATCAATTTGTTCCCTATAGTTAAGAGTCTGTTTCTTGGTTTACCTCTCTTTTTCCCCTACGATCACTTATTTCTTAAATTCTATATATGAGTGAAATTATATGTTATTTGTCTTTCTCTGACTTATTTCGCTTAGCATAAAACTCTAGCTCCATCCACATCTTTGCAAGTGGCAAGATTCCATTTTTTCTTACAGCTGAGTAATACTCCACTGTATGTTTATATTCCACATCCTCTTTACCCATTCATCAGTGGTGGCCATACACTGCCGGTGGGAATGCAAACCAAAGCAGCCACTCTGGAAATCACTATGGAGGATCCTTAACAAGTTAAAAATAGAACTACGCTACGATCCAGCAATTGCACTCCTAGGTATTTACACAAAGAATACAAAAATGCATGATTTGAAGGGTTACATGCACCCTGATGTTTATAGCAGCACTACCAACAATAGCCAAATTATGGAAAAAGCAGACAACTTGGACCAGTCTTCGTTTAGCTTCTATGTCAAATGGAGAATGTGAAACTATGTACTTTATTCAGTCTGGTGAGCATAAATGGATGAAATAAAAACTGTAGTTATGAATAAATGGTTAAAATAATGTCAGTGAACTGAATGAAGATTTTTGTCTTATTTGAATTAGTGAAAATATCTCTTTCCACAGATCTTAAATCTTACTCAAGCACTGAAGGACGGAAAGAGTCCTGTTCAGCTGGTACAAATGCCCTGTGTGATTGTGGAGCGCAGTCAAGGTAGAAATCAGGGTCGGATTGTCCATACGAGCAGTTCATTCACCCAGACTGTCCACTGCAGGAAGCCATTCTTTTCCTCCTGGTAGCTGATGTAAGAGTAAAAGAAACAAACAGTTCGGCATTATTATGTTGTTAAAACAATACAGTAATGCAAATCTGTTAAGAGCTCCCATTGCCAAAACCTCAAATAATGTAAGTCTTTAAAAGGTTATCTTTTGAATGTAATCAAAAGTTTACAGCTTTTTTTGTCCAAATATTAAATTTCTATTTCAGGGAAGAAGTGATAGATTGCCTATATTGTATTTTTGTAGAAAAATTGTATTGTATGTTGTTGATGTTAGTTTAAAAGGTAATTTCATGGTTTACACATTCTGAAATGACTGTAATTACTTTAGAATCCAAGTAGAAAAGTAAGGTATTTGTTGACTTTGAATAACTTTTTATATTCTTTTTAAACATTGAGAAGGATGTTCAGATTCACTCTTCTTACATTATAAAAGGCCTGTGAGGGTGAAACTGCTCTTGTGAGTTTTAATAAGTGGTTAATAGAAAAACAGGTAAGAATAGAGCAATGTTGCCTTAATTGAAAAAGCTGCTATTTTAGAACTTGAATAAGTGCCCCTAAAGTGACCATTGCTATTAGGGACCAGAAAGTTATATTTTGGTTGAGTAAATTTTCTGTACTTCAGAATATTTTTGGTCAGTTATTTTGTAATAGTAAGGAAACAAATCTAAAGAAATTCTCCCTTTAGAAAAAAAAATGGAAACACTCAGCTGAAAATGGAGGGGACTAACACAAAATTAAGGCAGATCTCTAATATTTTGAAATTCCAAAATAGCATTAAAAGTCCCTTATGTTTCTTGCATGGGATCAATTACTTAATCTATTAGTACTTTAGAGTATGATCTTACTCAGTTTAGTAGTTCAGTTAGTATTAACTTCACTGAAAAGTAAACCATACCCCAAAGTATATATTGGATTGCATTTTGGGGTCCTAGGGCACAGGTCCTTCAAAGTAACAGTCATATTATAGAATACTTGAAATCACCATGTTAATATAATTAACAGTCAACTTTAGAATATCAGCCCTAACTAAGGGGGAACATGACAGAGATAACCATAAAGTCATTTATAATTTGATTTTGAAAATTAGTATGCCAGACATCTTAGGACTTCATAGGACTTTGTAGCACCTTTAACTCACTGAGTTATTTAAATTGAGACAAGCCCAGTATGAAGATGTGATTGCAAGGAACCAGAAGCTTCATTCTTTCCTTCAGGCCCCAAACAAGTAACATCACCACTCAGACTAAACTGGCATTTGTGGTCTGGGCTGTTTGGTTTTTTAGCTTTCTGTCTTGTGATTTTTTTTTAATTAAGTATTTTCAGTGAAAAGTATTTTATGAAGGTTAAATTAGGACAGAAGACAGGTCTGCAGAGCCCCCTTCCTTCACCTTTCTCCCAGTCTCCGTGGATGCGGCGAGTGAGAACACTGCCGCCCTTGGTACAACCCACTGGACACCTGTGTTCTTCTGCCTCCCCTGACCTTCCGCCATCTCCATGCTGAGAGCGTGGGAAATTGACTGGAAATTCAAAACACAGCTACCGTCTTTAGATAAATACTTGTAATTAAAATGTGCCTTTTGAAGATGTGTTCTAAAAGAAATATGTTGTTATGATGTGGGTACTGCTTTGTAAAACAGTTTTTTTGGTATTTTGAGAATTGCTCTATTAATTTTTATAATTTTTATAATGCTCTATTAACTTAGTAAATTCCTATTGTTTTATATCCTGAGGTTACAAATAGTATTGACCTATTTTTTAAATGGCTTGACCCAGGCTAGAAGAGTAAAGTTGAAATATTTAAGATATGATCATAAGTCAGAATATATTGGTTATATTTTGTAAATTTTCATGAACTTGATTCTTATTTAAATACTGTGTTAATTTTTTCAATGAGTATATTTATAGTGTCAAACTTGGTAGACTAAAAGTAATAAAAATCATTGTCTTAAGGTCACAGTTCTCCTGAAGTATGTATATTGAATATTTAGAATGTTTGTGAACACATTTATGTTTATAAATGACACCAAACCATCATTTCCCTTGTATATTAGTGGTACAGTTTAATTCTTTAAAATTCCAAAAGCCTTATTTAAGTGGAACCTTTATAATTGCAAACATTTTACTTTTGTTTAATTATATGCTTTCTTATTCTTCCCCAAATTTGTCAGCAGTTGGTGGCTATGGAAAACCTGTGGTAGGTTTTTTGCAGACTTGAAAACAGTTTGAGTCACAATTTTTTTTTTTAATTTAAAATTCTGTACTGATAGAATTAAAGCCTTATTAAAAACAGTGAATGTTCTTTCATCACATTACATCTGAAATCCTTTTACAGACGCATGAAGAGATAGGGTCTTACGTTTTACAGTCTGTCTTTTCTCCCAGAGTTGCTTGGGCAACAGTACAGAGTTGTGGCAAAGACTTTTAGTGTCGCTCTACCTCTGCCAGCCTTTGTCGTGGTTCGCCTGGGGCCATGTGACAGTGCTGGCCAGTGAGATATGGGACAAGTGATCGATATGACTTCTGGACCCGGCAATAAAACTCACTGCCCTCCCCTGCAGTGGTCATGATTGACCACTCTCTTCTCTTCCTGTTTGCATATATACAAAGAATTGGCAGAATGCAGGCAGCCGAGGCCTGTTGGTCACAGCTTGGGAGACTTCCAGGGGAGCACGCTGTGTGGACTGTGATGTGAGCAAGGAATAAGTGCTTGTGTTGGGTCTCTAAAGTCTGGAATTTATGTGTTGTTGTGGCATAGTCTGCCCTATCCTGGGCATTATAATATAAATAGAAAAATACAAATCATTTTAAAATAAAAAATCTGTTTTAGGAGATATGATGGTAGCAGCAGCGAGTGGTTTTTTCATCTCCCTGAACCCCCAGGTGTGCTATCTTATAGCAAAAAAACAAAAACACCATCTTTGCTAAAATTAGATGGTTGAGTAGTAACCCTGTGAATCCCAGAATCTGAGCAGTTTGGGCTGAAACCATCAGTCACAATAAGATCACTTGGGAAGAACTTTAGAAGAGCTTTAGAAGAGCAAGCAGAAGCAAAGCAAGGGGACTTTTGGTGTCTGGCTCAAAACCACAGTCAAAACAGACAGGGCTATTGAGCATTCAGTTGGCAGCTAGGAGCAGGGGCCCGTGAGGGTGCTAGGGCAACCCGGTCTGCGGAATTCCCAGCAGTAGCCCAGGAAAGTGCATGCGACTGCCCTGAGGGAAATGATCAGGTGTAAAGCACAGACTGGCAAGGGAGAGAAGTGGGGTTGGGGGTGGGGGGGGAGTGTAGAGGAGAGAAGGTTCTGACACTGTTGGAAGAGGGGATGCAGTGAGACCGAATACAGAAAGTACTAACACAGTACACAGAAAACCACGTTCTCCTTCTGCGTAGTAACTGCAGGGAGATCCCTCAGACCACAAAATTAGGAAACTATCCTGCCCCACCTCACCTCTTGCACAGGAATCTTCTCAAAAGACAGGGAATCCTTCTCAAACACAACCACATCTCACACTGCTCTAAAAGAGGATAATGACCTGTATAGCATACGCACAGAAAGCAAAGATACCAAACATTCGTAAAGCAGAGGAAAACTGTGATCTAATATTTTTTAAAATTATGAAGAAATTGAGGAATGATAGAAGCTCAAGAAAGAAGACTATAACATCGGGACGCCTGGGTGGCTCAGTTGGTTAAACAGCTGCCTTCGGCTCAGGTCATGATCCCAGCATCCTGGGATCGGGTCCCACATCGGGCTCCGTGCTCAGCAGGGAGCCTGCTTCTCCCTCTGCCTCTGCCTGTCACTCTGCCTGTGCTCATTCACTCGCTCTCTCTCTTTGACAAATAAATAAAATCTTAAAAAAAAAAAAAGACTGTAACATCAATATTGGAAAAGCTCAGTTTAGATAGGCAAGCAACAGGAGAAAATAAAATGAGAGCTGACAGGGCTCAGAGCAAATATTAGAGTTAAAAATACACATCAGACATAAACTGGAAGGACTACAAGAACAAATAGACAACATATCCACAAAAACCCTACAGCAAACATACTGTTGAAAAGTCTCAAGGATCTGTATTAGTTTCCTATTGCTGCTGTAATAAATTACCACAAACTTTAGTGACTCAAAACCAATACAGATCAGTTATCTTGAAGTTCTGCAGGTTCAAAGTCTGATAGGTTTCACCGGGCTAGGGCTAAAATCACGGTGTCACGGTGTGAGCAGGACTGCGTTCCTTTCTGGAGGTTCCAGGGGAGAATCTGTTTTCCTACCATGGCCGGTTTCTAGAGGCCTCACACATTCCTTGGCTTGTAGCCCTCTTCCTCCTATCTACAAAGACAGCGACAAGAGGTTGAATTCTTTTATCATCACATAGCTCTGACACTGAATTCTGCATCCCCCTTGCAGTTTTAAGGACTCTTGTGATTACATTGGATCCATGTAGATGATCTAGGTTTTCTCCCTATTTTAAGGCCTGCTGATACACAGCCTTAATTCCATCTGCAGCTTTAACTCCCCTGGGCCATATAACATGTTCACAAGTTCTGGAGAGCAGGACACGGGCATTTTGGGGGAGCTATTATTCTGCTTTCTATACTTTCCCTCAGAAATTGGTTATGTGACCAGGATGCCACACACACACACATACACATATTGAACCTTTACCTTCTCCCCATATACAAGACCTAAATACAAGAGCTGAAACTTGCAGGAGAAAACCTTAGTGACCTTGCATTTATAGACTTCTCAGAGAAGAAATGGCACAAACCATAAAAGAAAAAATTCGAGAAATTGGTCTTCATCAGAAACTTGTACACTATTTATTTATTTATTTATTTATTTATTTATTTATTTATTTATTTATTTATTTATTTAACAGAGATCACAAGCAGACAGAGAGGCAGGCAGAGAGAGAGGAAGGGAAGCAGGCTCCCCGCCGAGCAGAGAGCCCGATGCGGAGCTCGATCCCAGGACCCTGGGACCATGACCCGAGCCGAAGGCAGAGGCTTTAACCCACTGAGCCACCCAGGCACCCCAGAAACTTGTACACTTTAACACATACTTAAGAAAATGAAATTTCTGGCCACAAACTGGGAGAAAATATTTGGCAAACATATCCAATAAAGGAACTGTATCCAGAAATCAAGAATACATAAAGAGATTATACAACTCAAGAAGTAAAGTTACCCAATTAAGAAATGAACAAAAGATTTAAGCACACCCTTCACCAGAGAAGGTATATGTCAATGGCCAATGAGCACCTGAAAAGGGGCTCAGGATTATCATCAGGAAAATGCAAATAAAAACTATGAGTGTAAACATCTACCTACCATGCCACCCCGGCTTTATCCTTACTACACAAATGAAAACAGACAGCCACATAGAAATATTCAGAGCAGCCTTTTTTGTAATACCCCAAACTGGAAATAAAAATTCACCAAAAGATGATAGGCAAAAAAATAAAATAAAATGCCCATACAACAAAAAGGAACGGACTATTGGTACACACAGGACTGTGGATGAATTTCAGAATCATTATGCTAACTGAAGCTGGAAACAGAGCATACTATAAGATTCCATTTATATAAAACTTTTCTAAAATGCAAATTAGTCTATTAAAACAGAATGGCCCTCTTCGACTTCAGAAGAGTTGTGAGGGCTAGGAGGGTCTGGAAGCAGATCTAAAGGGCACCAAACACACATGAAGTATAAAATTTATTTCTAAATGATCTGAATCAAATACAGACTGTCCACTTTTGTTAAAATCTGAGTGGTAGGGAAAATTTTTTAATATTATTCTCTTACTTTCCATACGCTTCAATTATTTCATTTTTTTAGAAAATAAGCTTTCATATGGGAGCATATTGATCTGAACGCTGTGCTTGCCAGCTTTTATTAATGTGCTCCAGCTACCATGACAAGACACCACTGACTGAGTGGCTTAACCAGTGGAAATTTATTTTCTCATAGTTCTGGAGGCTGGGAGGCCAAGATAAAGGTGCTGGCAGGATTGGTGTCTGGTGAGGCATGCCTCTGGTTATGGAAAGCCAC
>RCUC01138905.1:0-58568 GCA_003697995.1 Taxidea taxus jeffersonii | reverse complement strand
GACCTCCCAATCTCCGGTTCAGAGGAGCCGAGAGCTAGGGGCCCCAGTCTTCAGTGCGCCTTCAGAGAAAAGCGTTTAATCACTCCCGTCTCCCCAGCCTCCGTTCGCGCTCGGAGACCGCGCTCGGAGAAAATCGTGCGTAAGCAGTCCTGCCTCACTGGCTTCTGGGAGCGCTCCGAGCTCACCCAGCCTGTGACCAAGTGTCTCTGTCTCTGGCAGAGAGCCCCTCCTGGAGTCTCCGAACCCCATAGATCCCTGAGCTCTCCCAGGTCGGAGTCTCCCCGGATCTTGTGGGGACCCCTCGTACAGAGCACCGGCCCGGGTCACAGACCACGGCTCTAGGAAACCTCAGCTCTGTCTCCACAGCTGGTTTCCCCGCTCTAATATCTGTGAGCTGTGCGACACTCAGATACCCCCGATCCTTCTGTAACCCTGTGGGTCCTGAGTCCACGCTGTCCCCGCAAGGTCTTCACCCCAGTTTAGCCTCTGGAGTGATGTCCCTCCCTGGAGCCGACTTTTAAAAGTCCTGATTTTGTGCTCCGCCGCTTGCCGGGAGCCGGCCCCTCCCCCTGGGGTCTATCTGCCCGTCGCGTTGGATTCACTTCTCCACTGGTCCTACCTTTCAGAAAGTGGTCGATTTTCTGTTTCTAGAATTGTTGTTTTTCTTCTCTTCGATCTCCTGTTGGATTTGTAGGTGTTCGGAATGGTTTGATAGGCTATCTAGCTGTCTCCTGCTGCCTGATGTCGTCTCAGCCTGCTACTTCTCCGCCATCTTGACTCCTCCCCTCTACTTTCAGTTTTTTATTTCATTTTTCAGCAGTTCAAGCTATTTATAAGTATTTACATTTTGGAAGACTTTTATTCTTTCTTAGAGGTCACCCTCTCCCCCAAAGAAGAACAATTTTACTTATTTTTTTTTAATTTTATTTATTTATTTTGACAGAGAGAGAACACAAGTAGGCAGAGAGGCAGGCAGAAAGAGACGGGGAAGCAGGGTCCCCGCTGAGCAGAGAGCCTGATGTGGGGCTCGATCCCAGGACCCTGAGATCATGACCTGAGCTGAAGGCAGAGGCTTTAACCCACTGAGCCACTCAGGCGCCCCAATTTTACTTATTTTTAATGAAATTAAATGTATTTGTAGTGTAAGCCCTGGCAGTTGTTTTTTCCTTTCTTTTCTCTTTATTTATTTATTTATTTATTTTGGAATTCAAGGGCCTGATTTATTCTTTGATCATGGAGACATTCAATTCAAAGAGCGCTATCTTGTATAAACACATTACCAGCCAGGGAGTTGAATCAAGAGGCAGCCACCTTGAAGTTTTTTTTAATTTAAAGATCTTTGGTTGATTTAAATAACTGACTGGCCATTTTTTCTTTTCTTTTCTCTCTTCTTCCAGATCTTAAAATTTAAACTCACCAATAAAGGGTGAACCTGTGAAATTCTAGGCTCGTCATTCAATCCTTATAAAACCATCTCTCTTTCTCTCTCTCTTTCTAACTGTGATCTCTTTGTGTAGTTCTAAGCATTCCTTGTTCCCTTCAGTATGTGTGAGTAATAAACCTTGTTGATGGTTATTGCTGAGGTGTCTTCCAATTGTAATAAGAACCACAAGGGCCAGTCTGAACATTACACTGGCTATCAATAGGCTGACACCAGCACAGAATAGTATTATATTTCATAATTAACATATCTTTCTATCGCATCCTTTAATAAATCTAAGATAAAGTATGACCTCTTAAGTGATTTTATTTTTCTTACACCTTGAAACATTATTTATATTTTAAGCACCCCACAAGTTATTTCATCATTGCCCATTAGTTACTTCCAACTATGCTACAAAAAATATAGACTATTAAGCAAGTGGAAGAATGATGGTGTGGCAGGCAGATTGGTCCCTGAAAGAAGTCCATACCTTAAGCCCTGGATCTTGCAAATATGTTACATTATATGAAAAAAGTGGTCACAAAGTTTAAGATATTGAGATAATTTTGATTATCCAACTGGGACCATATAGTTACATGAACCCTTAAAGTCAGAACATTTTCTTTGGCTAGAGTCAGAGAGATATGGCAGAAGGGAGAACTGAAAGTTTTGAAATAGGAGAGGAATTCAACTCGACACTACTGGAGGGGCCACATGGAAAGCATGAGAAATAATTCAGCAGCCTCTAGGCACAAGAACAACCCTTGGTGGACAGACAACAAGGAACCAGCAACCTCAGTCCTACAACCACAAGTTGTTGAATCCAAGAAACAACTTGAATAAACTTGGAAGTGAATTCTCTCTAGAGCCCCCTGAAAGGAATACAGTTCTGGTGACTTCTTAATAATTGTCTTACAAGACTTTAAGCAGATGCCCTAAGGTAAGCCCCACTGTACCCAGATTTCTGATCTACAGAATTGTGAAGTAATAAATAAGTATTGATTTAAAATGCTAAATCTGTAGTAATTTGTTACAGCAGAAATAAAAAACTAATACAGGTGGTATTGCCTACAAGAATGATGCAATGGAGAAATCACCTATTATATCATCTTTTAATTTTCTTATTGTGTTTCCCAAGTATTACATCATCTTTTAGAAGGTATAAAACAAGTATGGAAACATTATCATTGTAATCATTTTTTAAAAAGATCTTTATTGAAATTACTTGAGGGGAAAACATTTCATATTGATTAGATGGATTAGAACATTGAATTCAAGAGACAGATAGCAACACTCTAGATTCTGTCAATGATGGTGACATTGACCATACACACAAATTCTCAAACTGTGTCTTCAGATGATATCATCCCAGGTGAATTTTCTCAAATAGATGAGGAAAAAATATATTTCTAAGGACAAAAAGAAAATACAACATTTGCATCCAGTTAATCATTTCATTGGGAGGACTTCCCTATACTTGTCAACAAGAATCTGGACCATCCTATTCTGCAAAAAGATGTATGACAGTATTCTTTCATCTTTTACGGTGTTTGTTCACCATTGTTTACTTGATATAGTTCTTAACTAGAACAATCCTCAATGCAGATGTGCATGCTGAGGTTGTGGGAAGGAAATAAATAATGGAGAAATAAAAAGAGTTCTTGGATTGATCGTTGTAGTTTGTGTTGTTAATCTGAAAGTGAATGGGTTTGCAAAATGACTATTCTTTCTTAACAAATTTATGAACCATCAAAATTTCAAGAGTATTTCATTTTGATTATATGGGCACAAAAATAAGTAATAATAATCTAGAACCTGTTAGAAAAAAGACATTGTCCATTAGATGAATCTATAATTTCTAAAACCAGGAAGGTGAAATAAATATTTTATTTTATAATATTTAAATTATTATTGAAATTCTGAACAAAGTTATTTTTCACTATCACTTTATTCTTATGTTAATAATTTAAAAATGATGTAAGACTTTCATCGAAATTAAAAATAAAAAGTTTCTATTGGTCTCCCTAGCCCACGTTTGCGCCGGAGAGTGCGCGCGCGCGTCCGCCCACAGACACCGCGCGCCCGCAGACACCGCAGGCCCGCAGACCCCGCGAGCCACCGACACCGTGGGCCCACCGACACTGCGCGCACCCACAGACCGCGGGCGCCCGCAGACCGCGCTCAGAGAAAATCGTGCCTAAGCAGTCCCGTCTCACTGGCTTCTGGGAGTGCTCCGAGCTCACCCAGCCTGTGACCAAGCGTCTCTGTCTCTGGCAGAGTCCCACCTGGAGTCTCCGGAGCCCGTAGATCCCTGATATGAGGAAGTGGAGATGCAACGGGGGTGGGAGTTAAGGTGGTAGGAAAAGTAAAAAATGAAAGAAGATGGGATCGGGAGGGAGACAAACCAAAAGAGACTCTTAATGTCATAAAACAAACTGAGGGGGGTGGGGGGAAGAGGGGTTGGGTGAGGGTGGTGGGGTTACATCATATGTTTAAATAAAGCTTAAATAAAGTAAAAAAAAAAAAGTTTCTATTGGACCTAGATGATAAATGGTAATGATCCTTTTTTGATTTTTTTAAAAAGATTTTATTTATTTATTTGACAGAGATCACAAGTAGGCAGAGAGGCAGGCAGAGAGAGAGGAGGAAGCAGGCTCCCCATTGAGCAGTGAGCCTGATGCGGGGCTTGATCCCAGGACCCTGAGATCATGACCCGAGCCGAAGGCAGAGGCTTTAACCCACTGAGCCACCAAGGCACCCCCCCTTTTTTTTTTTTAAGCATTAATCAAGTTAAAAACATTTGTAAAGAACAGGTAGATATGATAGTTATTCCACAGAAATACTTTATATTGTATATAACAATACTTTACAGAACAAATGCTCAAAGGTAAATATCTGATATATTAGCTGTTGCCTCCCTTAGACTCCAGTTAATCTTGTTGATTTTTACTACCTCTATTTTTGGTTAATATAAGTCATCCTTCTGGACATGGTGTTAAAACATTACCACACACTTTGTGAAACAACTAAATAAATCTATCTCGTTTATCTATCTTTTTAAGTTATTTTAGGATTAGAAGAAACACATATAATGTACTGAATACATAAACAATGAAATATAGAAATGCACTTAACCTTTATAATCCATGATGTAATAGTAAAGAAAATTGTTGCCATACTTATTGAGCTCTTTTGTTGTGGCACACAACATGCATAATGTCACTTAGAGTCTCACTTGTGATTCAAGGGTGGTAGTACTGGCATGACTCTTTTATAGATGAAGTCTGAAATTCAGTGAGGCCTGGTAACTTGGACAAAGTCATAACCTTAATAAGTGTGCCTGACTCTTTGACTTCATAGTATTTACCCAGAAGAGTAGGATGTCAAGGAAGAACAATCAATTCTCCTTTAGTCATTGTATATTGCCTCTGCCATAGGCAAGATGGAATTTCTACCCAAGCTTCTGTCATAATGGAGAATGAGTGGAGGAAGCAATCTTAACCTTTCTTTCTATCCACTAGATCATTGCCACACAGAAGAAGATGTTAAATCGCTTTGTTAGAACCTAACAGTCACTGGGCTCATGCCATGCATCATGTGTCATAGTAGCTCACAAGACCATGAGTTGACGTTCATTGCTCATGTGGAGTACATCCTCTTGCCCTATCTTCCACTATTGAAATGAATGATTTGGCAGTGCCAAGAGAAGCAGGCCCTTGTGGAAGTGGGTTAACTGTCTCTTCTCTCTCTCTCTCCCCATGGCAGCCAGGTGCAGGTTTGGAGAGAGGCCAAGAGATCCAGGCTACTTTGGTGTTAAGCACTGAGGAATGAAGAGGCAACAAACCAATTTTTTTCCTTAATTGCTTCTCACTACTTTTTCACTGATATATTGGTTGTGGCTTGGGTTGACCCTTCTTCAAACTGCAGTGGTTAGGATCTTATCTGCTGAATGCTTAGGGCACAAAATGATCAGAGAAGAAAGAAGCAAGAGAACTCACTGGGGTCCTCTAAATAAGACCATGAACACAGATTTGGCTTTTGCTAGAGAATTTCAAATGATAATACTGTCACCAGGGACTCATCAACAAGATCCAAACCAGCCACAATAACCCAATTCTCCAGCCCTGCCACAAGAAACTAAGGCCAGATGCCCAATGCAAACTCCAGGCAAGCCCACATGACCCAGTTTTTAACTGGTTTGATCCAGTTCAGATGCTGAGGATCATTATTATGTAATAAAAACTTCCAGTAGTTCTGTCACCTTCTTCACTTTCCCAGATCATGTTCTTCCACATGACCACCTCCACTATTCAGAGTACTGGAGAGAGGTGCATGATAGCTTGGAGAATATAATCTTTACAGATCTGATTTTCTAGGGAGAGTGAGGGAGGGAAGGTAGCCAGCCGCAGTGCACTATGTCTCCTTCACCAGAGATTGTAGCACAGGATAGCTGGAGTGAAAGAAAGCTTGCTAAACACTGGAAATCAGGCTACATGACGTCGTCAAGTTTACCTTGCTCTTGGTAAATATGAAGTGGATTTGACTCGTATGCAAGAGGAGAAAAAAGAATGCTTTAAGGAAATAAAAAAATCCCTGTTGGAAAAGAGAGTTTGAGGTTTAACAGAAGGACTAACAAAAAGAGATAGCTAGGAGAAGCCCTCCTGGGTCACCCTCAGGAGGGATGCCAGAATGTTCGCATGCCCTAGACTGTACCCACTTAGGAAAATCAAAACAGGATGTGGTTCAGACTTGAAAAAGATTCCCCAACCACCCATACATCTATCAGTAAAGGTCCTTGATTTTTAAAGGCTCTAGAGACTTAAAAACAACCCGTGACCACCAGTGGTAGAAAAAATAAACCACTTGAAACTGAGGCAGCCAGGCTTAAAAATAAAGTCCTACTCATCCCTGAAAAAAACTGATGGTTGCCAGAAGGGAGGTGGGAAGGTGTTTAATAGGTGATGGGGACTAAGGATTAAATAGGTGATGTACTTGTTATAATGAGCACCAGGTGATGTATGGAAATGTTGAATCACTATATTTTGTACCTGAGATGAATATTATGCTGTATGCTAACTAACTGGAATTTAAATAAAAACTTAAAAAAAATCACAGTCATCTCTGGTGACCAGGAAGATCATGCACATGTCCCAAGGCTGAAACCTTTCAGACACAACTGGAGATTTAACCTAAAAACTACAAGTCTCTCTAGAGGAATGTGATAGGAAGGGAGGACACAAGATTCTAAGTTCCTTAAATAGTGAAAGTAGTCGCTAAGCCACACATGCAACCGCCCGTAAAAGGTGAAAATGTAACTGGTTAAAAGCGATTAGGCACAACCTTTGACCAAAAAATAATTAATGCAGACCCAGGATGTGACTCCTAGACAGCCAGGCTACAAGACAAAAATAAGGGGAATTTCTGAGTAAAGACATTAGAGACTGCACACTATAGGTAAAATGGACTTCACAGATTTGGTCCAACAAAACCACTACACAAAATGACCAAACATGCCACTAAATCTCCCCAAACTAGAAATCCCAGAAAAGGGAGCAAATATGTCATTATCCAGAGTTACTGCAATATATTGCCTACAATTTATGGGTTTTATTAACAGATTATGATGAGATGAGCAAAGCAATAGGAAAGTCTGGGCCATGCACAAGAAGTTAAACAGAAGCTAAAAACTGCCTCTGAGAGAGCTAGGTTGTAGGACTTAGCATAAACAACTATTATCAAATATTTGAGGAAACTAAATAATTATTTATAGAATTACATAAATCTTTATAGAATTACATAAATGTATGATAACAATAACTGAACAAGTGAAAGATGCCAATAAAGAGATGAAAGTTATAAAGATAATCAAATGTAAATTATGGAGTTGAAAAGTATAACTGAAGTGAAAAATTTGCCAGGGGCTCAGAAGTAGGTTTGAGCTGATAGACAACTTGCAGAAATATAAGGGATTATAAAAGAATAATATAAACATTTGTATGCTGACAAATTAGATAACAAAGGAAAATGAAAACGTTGTGACTCTGTTCCTGCCCATGCTTACCACAGGACATTGGACAAAGTACTTCTGCCTTGGCAGAGGTGGGAATACTTAGCCAGGTGGGTCTCACTATCCTTATTAATAAACATATAAAATCATGCTTTTTTTCTTACTGCAATATAGTCAGCACACCATGTGATGTTAGTTTCAGATGTACAACACAGTGAATCAACAACTCTATGGGTAATGCCAAGCTCACCACAAGTATAGTTACCATCTGTCATCATGCAACACTATTACAATACCACTGGCCATTTCCTTCTGCTGTACCTTTTATTCCTGTGATTTATTTATTCCATAAGTAGAAGCCTGTACCCTCACTGCCCTTCACCCATTTTGCCCATCCCCACCCCTGCTGGTTGCCATTTGCAACACCATGGATGGACCTGGTGGATATTATGCTAAGTGAAATAGCACAGGGAAAGACAAATACTATATGATTTCACTTATATGTGGAATCTAATAAAATCTCATGTTAAAAATTTGGTTGATTATTTTCATTATGCAGGATAATAATTCATTAATTATCTAAAATCCAAGCCTCTTTTCTAAGACAGTTTTTGATGTGCGGTGCTTTGTTTTGCTATTTTACTTATTTTTAAAATTTTATTAGAGAGAGAGAAAGAGAGAGAATATGTATATATATATTTTAAGACTTCATCCATTTGCTCGACAGGCTGAGATCACAAGTAGGCAGAGAGGCAGGCAGAGAGAGAGGAGGAAGCAGGCTCTCCACAGAGCAGAGAGCCCTATGTGGGGCTCGATCCCAGGACCCTGAGATCATGACCTGAGCCGAAGGCAGAGGCCTTAACCCACTGAGCCACCCAGGCGCCCCAAGAGAGAGAATCTTAAGCAGATTCCACACACAGTGTGGAGTTGAGGGGGGCTTGATCCCACAGCACTGAGATCATGACCAGAACCAAAATCAAAAGTCGGATGCTTAACTGACTGAGCCACCCAGGTGCTTCCAAGTTTCTTTCCATTAGATGTTTTTATATTATATTGAGGAGATAAGTTCCAATCATAGAAACTTAACATTTTACATGTTAATTAGAGATGAGCCAGAAAGAAAGATAAATCACAATAGAAACACCATAAGCTATAGGCAAATACAGAAGTTTGCAAGATATCCAAACCCTTAGGGTTCAAAGAGATGGAATATTCCATAATTAATATACAACCAGGGTCGCTTGACACAACTGAAAATTATCCTAATATGAGTTTAAGTTGAATCTGTTTTCACATTAATTGTCCCATTAGTTTTCTTTTCTTTTCTTTTTTTTCTAGTAAGATAGAGATAAGGTTTGCAAGGAAATGTTTGGTAAATTCAGTTTAGGTGGCTTAGATTGAATTTACCCAAGAATATGTACCCATCTAATTTAATTCTATTGCCAAACCTATTTATTAGAAGTACAGGGAGTGTTGATAATATTTTAATTTTAATTTAGATTGTGAAAAGTTCACCTCATTGGCTACGGCACTCTTCCCTAGTTAAAAACTCTCACCTGGAATCTATGAAACACTGAGGAAAAAGTAGAGCTAGAATGATAGTTTTGTTAAAACCACTTTCTAAAGGAAAGTTCATCCAAATGTGTCTTTTCAGTCATCTGTATCAAGCAAAGAATTATTCCTTATATTGGTATTTTCTATTCACTGAGCATTTATTATAAATGCTTGCTACTAGGAAAGACAACTGATTGGTAGGGTCTGGGTAATCAAAATTTTTCCTTCCTTTTATGAGATTTGAATTCCTATAATTACTCTAAAGAAAAAAAAATTAAAAAGGGAGGGTGGATGCTCAATAAAATCACTTCTAATTTGATAAAATTAGAAAATTGAAAAACAAAAACTAAAGATTTCTTCTGTGTGACCTTTCATAACGTTTAGGCATCTGGCTTTGTAGATCAAGTAATCAATATACTAATTAAAACTGCGTTTTTGTGAATGTCAAAACTGTCATCTGCATTTTCAATGTTATAATTGTGTGAAATTAAAAAAGAAAAAAAGAGACTGCCCACCAATGAAATCACCATTATAAAATTATCCCAAGGACTATGCAGTGAAGAAAATGGACTTGCAATCCACTGCGTGTGGGTAAACTGGAGGATGGCTCCAATGTGCAGGCACATCATTCAGCTCCTTTGTCTGAAAGCCCTTGACTACCTACCTACACAGATGCACACTTAATCATAAACAAAGGAGTGATGATGAACAGTCATCCTTCTCATGGAATCTCCTGATGGCTTGTTCAACTCTCCTCAGAGTTTCCCGTTCAGTAGGCCCTCGCATTGGAAGAGCCTGGAGCTTGTATGTCTACAGGTGCCAGGTAATCCTTGTTGGAGTCACGTTTCCATGGTGTCTCTACATGTCTTGTGATATTCATGGAAGACTGAGATAGCATCTCCCTCAGGACAGAGGCATATTTTTTTCTCTTGAATAGGTAAATAAAATGAAATAGGTCTCCTTGGGGGCCCTTATAAGATCAGAGTCTCTTAAGTTCAAGGTTGCTCAGCTGTGACACAGACCCACTGCATATTCAGTGAGCTCCTGAACCACCCTGCCTCACTCCTTGGGAATCAGGGGTAGGGGGAACTGATGAACACATAAAGCTTTGACTCCTGAATGCTGTATACACATATTTTCCCCTCAAATCATGGCTACCGAGGTGAAGGCACCACCAGTTGTGAACTGATTGCAGTTATGAACATTCACGTAATCCCCCTTTAACTAAAGGGTTACCCATTAGACATTAAACATCAGATAACAGAATGTTTTCCATTGGTCTTAGTAGTACATAAGGAAATACGAACAAAGCATTCTTCCTTTCTCCTTTAGATGGGCCTACATCCTCCTCTTGTCTGCTACCATAACCTTGGACTTTCTAACAACACGTGAACAAAACACTAACTAGTAAACTAGTCCCTTTTAACCCACTAGCACTACCTAACTCATATTTAGACTAGAGGTTCTCTCAGCTCTTCAACTTATTATGTAACTTTGGCATAGCAGCTGCAGGCTTTTCATTTTTCAAATAGAGCTACTTTCCTATCATTGTTTTAAGGGTTTGAGAAAACAAACAATGCAAATATATATGAAGTGCTGAGCACGGCATCCAACTTATAGAAGAATCTCTAATGATTATTTTTAAAATTTCTTTTTGACTTTTTTTAACTTTATTTAAGCTTTATTTAAACATATAATGTAACCCCACCACCCTCTCCCAACCCCTCTTCCCCCCACCCCCCTCAGTTTGTTTTATGACATTAAGAGTCTCTTTTGGTTTGTCTCCCTCCCGATCCCATCTTCTTTCATTTTTACTTTTCCTACCACCTTAACTCCCCCCCCCGTTGCATCTCCACTTCCTCATATCAGGGAGATCATGTGGTAGTTGTCTTTCTCCAGTTGACTTATTTCGCTAAGCATAATACGCTCTAGTTCCATCCATGTCGTCGCAAATGGTAAGATTTCATTTCTTTTGATGGCTGCATAATTGGACCATTTCCTTACACCACACATGAAAATAGACTCAAAATGGATGAAGGACCTCAACGTGAGAAAGGAATCCATCAAAATCCTTGAGGAGAACACAGGCAGCAACCTCTTCGACCTCTTTTTGACCTTTTTGCAGCTGAATCAGGAATTGCAGTTGAGACTCACAGTGCTTCTCTGTCATATTGGAAGGTGAGAGTAAATTTGGAGCCACTGGGAAGCAGTTACTCAAATCCTGCCCTGGGACCCTACCTTTGCCTTATAAAGCAGTTGGAGGCAGAAGGCAGCTGGGCAAGGTCCTGGAGAGGCAGCATTCTCTTTGTTTTGCTTTTTGGCTCTTCTCACACTGCTGGGGATTCCCAGGAAAAGACTGAGACTGCCTAGGTCAGCATCCATATTAGCACTTTTGTCAAATCATCCCTTATCTCTTCTTATTGCTGGGAAGCAGGAGAGGATCTCCTTGGGCTGTTCACTTTCTGTTCTTTTCAAGACTGATTTATCCCATGGAGATGATAAATGCTACATTCCCTAGGATACCGACCTTTATTTAATGCCTGCTGTTCTCAGAATGATGGGACCCATATCCCCACTCTTCCCTGGAGCAATGGTGGCCAATCAAAGAACTGGGGCAGCTTCTTGTTGACTCTTCTTACATGATACTGGGTCGAATGGACCCAAATCCATACTAAAAGAGGTCCACATCGATGAGAGATGTCTGTCTGGCTGCTCCTGCCTGCACCAGCCTACAGCCACCACTGTATTCCATAAACATCTCAAGGGCTCCATTGCAATAACTTCCTAACTGGCCTCCTTCGCTTCATTCCCATCCCTCCAATCTGCACAGTGCACAGAAATGTCCTCCTTTTCAATAGGCCCCAACACCTAGGAAACTCATTTGCTGCACTAAGGAGGCCCCCAGGATTCAGATCAGCTTGCCTATTTATGCTTCATGAAAGCAGCATAGCACTGGGCCTAGTCAGTCACCAGGAAAGACTTAATGGAAATCATTACTTCAGTGCAGGCACATTCCCAAGGGCAGAGGGGCAGTGGTATGTAAGCTAACTAGTTTAAAATTTTGTGAAGTTTGTAAAGCATGTTTTTGGTGAAGCTTCTATTGAAATGTTCCTCTCCTGGTAATATTGGCAGCAAGAATGGAGTGAGTGCCTGCCTTCCGGGACATTAGTGCATCAGCAGTTCCAGCTGGTGAGGATGCAGCCTCCAGGCGAAGATGACTAGGGAGGGAGACCCTCCCAGGCCCCCCAGACCTGGAGTCTAAGGCAGCAGGCCTCTGCCTCCTCCCCACACCAGACACTTAAGCATTAGGGTTTATCATTGCACAGGGGGTGGGAGATTTTGCCCAGTGAATAAGGCCATGACCCAGGGGACCCAGAGAGTCACTTTTGTTGTTTTGGTTAAATAATTCTCTCTCTGTCTTTGGTTATTCTCCTTTTGCTTAGCAGTGCTAATGTATTCTCACCTGTGGCATACAAAAACTTGGAAGGCTTAAAGTCCCATGGGAAGCTTCTGGCACTGTTGGTGATTTGTCACCCAAATGACAGTGTTCTAGGCAAATCTTCCACAAGAACATCATGCAACAAGATCCCCATTTCCCCAGGTGTCAATGGTGTGATTTAGGGAGGACACAGAGCCAGCTGGAGGTCATCCATGGGAGGGCATCTCATACTCCGGTACTGACACAGTACCATCCTTAAAGATAGCTGCCAACTACAGATGCTGGTCTGTACATCTCTCCATGAATTCCATTAGCTTCCTACCTTTAGCTTCTGCAGGTAACTTCTGAGTCATTGCTGGAGGGCTGGTTATGTGGTGCACACCAGAAATGATTACCCCTCACAGTTGTCTATTCTCTGGAGAACTGCCTTCTTCTAAAGAGGAACCATGCTTACCCAAGCCTGCCCCAGTGACTGACATGGGTACAGAAGCCAAGGCCTTCCCCTGTGTCATCCTGCACATCACCTCCCTGGGATGGGACAGAAGCCACTCTGAGCTGAGACTTCTTTTCACTTGGGAACACCAGCAATAAATCAGTTGAACCTGAATCCCCATACCAGGCTCTGCTTCCAAGAGCACCCAGCCTTAGATGACATCAAGAATATCTTTAAAGGAAAGTGACCCCAATCTGTTATGGGATTTTGTTCCATTTTGTTTTGTGGCCCTTCTTTTCATGTTAACTAATTCTGAAATTGGGACAACTAGAAAATAAAGGCTGTGATTTTCACAGAGCTGCATCATTGTTTCAAAAATTGCATTCCTATTCCTTAATATTCACTGATAAACATACACTAATGTACTTTCTTGCTAACACAGAGCTGATCAAATGAATTTCTGTTTGAAGAAAAGCATTTGCACTAGGTAATTATGTGCAAGATAAATTAAAATAGAATCTAGGTATCACATTATAATTACAAGATAATAACATATAAAGCTTTTAAAGCCAGGGGAAAATTCTGTCTCTATTTATTGTCAGCAAAATCAGATAGTAGCATTGGATCTTTGTTTTCTGGCTTAACAGATTTCATTTTTGTCACCAAAGATTCCAATGTTAATATTTGTCCTGAGGATGTACATTATCTAATTTACCCATTGTCCAGTTGCCAACATCAATGAGAACCATTTATGTATCCAGGCTATGGTGGTATGCACGATTATCCTCTTCCCATTTACAATCCCACATTTGAAGAAGTGAATGGGAGGGAGATCAGAAAAAGTCAAAGGAAAACATTCATATGCAAGTTATGATGTCATCTGATTCACGACTCCATGTAACATTGTCCACACTGATTTCTTCCACTCCCAGGGGGGTGCTCTTTTCCTACTCTTGTTCAAAACAGCTTTTTTTTTTTTTTTTTTAAGATTTTATTTATTTGTTTAAGAGAGAGTGCACATACACAGCTGGGGGAGGGGCAGAGGAGGAGAGAGAGGGACAAGTGGACTCCATGCTGAGCCCTTATGTGGGGCTCCTTAAGGGCTTGATCCCACCATCCTGAGATCATGACCTGAGCCAAAATCAAGAGTCAGAAGCTTAACCTACTCACCCAGGAGCCCTTCAAATCAGCAGTTGAAAAGTGACTTACCCTGGGTAGTTGCAGGGAAAGAAAGCCTTTCAAATTCTGCTACCACTCAAAGCTACTCTGACTTTCAGAATTGTATCTAGACAATGTCTCTATGCCTCATGAAATGGTTTACTCTTTATATACATTTATTTTTCAATCATTTTCATTAATCATAAAAAATTACGAGAATGTTATTTATTAATCACTGAAAACATGAAATAAACTCAAAAGTTATGTGGAAAGATGGTCAATGAATGCTAAGGAAATAATTTTTTTAATTAATGTATATTTATAGATCATACTAAACCTAAATAGAATTAGTGATTGATTGAAAGGAATTTTTTTTTTTTATTAGTTAGATTGAGAGAGCGAGCACAGGCAGACAGAGAGGCAGGCAGAGGCAGAGGGAGGAGCAGGCTCCCCGCCGAGCAAGGAGCCCGATGTGGGACTCGATCCCAGGACGCTGGGATCATGACCTGAGCGAAGGCAGCCGCTTAACCAACTGAGCCACCCAGGCGTCCCGAAAGGAATTTTTTTTTGTTGTTCAAGAAACTAAAGTTTGTATAAAGGAAAACAATCAAACTTTTAGTGTTTTTCTTCTGCTATCAATAGCTTTTATAGAGACTTGAAAAATAAGCATAACTAAAATAATTATTAGTGTCTATTATTTAATGAGATGACTTATGTAAAAACTCAATACATGCAGCCCTTTATTCAATACATGGAGCCTCTATTTTCATGGTTGTTCAGATGATAATTCCAACTCTTGGAATAAGAATGGCACATAGTAACAATTCAAATGGATGCTAATGACTGCATTTACTAATGCCATCAACCTGTAGAGGATGAAATACCTGAAATAATACATATATGAATGCAATTAAATTGTTTTGACTTATTTAACATCAAAATATGAAGGCAGGAGCCTCTAATATTCTGAGGATTCCCATATTACATTAAAGAGTGAAACCACCACTATGGGCATACGACTTCTGTAACCCATCCTGTATGGGAAAAGGATTACATCACTACTCAGAAAACTTAAATTTGCAACAAAGGACTGATCTTTCCTCTGTCACATTGCAATACCATTACACATGGAAGTCTTTCAGTTTCTCAGCCACCCAACTTGGTTGAGCTCTGGTACCATTTCTTCTGACCCATCTTTGATTCTGTGAGGCTCACTTAGACGTCTCCTTCCATTGTCCACTGTGCCCTCCTTGAGATACATTTCTTTCTATATGATCAGTGTTTTCATGTCTGTTTTCCCCAGGGGATTCTCAGATTCCTAAGGTCAGCAAATGTCTTTTTTTTTTTTTTTTTTCATTTACACGTGCCCAGAATCCAGCAGTGTGTGCGTCCTATACAGCACTCATTGCCAGTTGGATAAATGAATAACCAATCTAAAATGGAACAAAGGTTTCTTGGAAAAGTTCTTCTCAATGTCTTCCACAGAGCAGTCAGTAATGGTGTTGTTTTGACTCTTCATGCTTCTGCTGGACTAGAGTAAACAAAGATCTTGTTCATTCCAATAAAGTACTTAATTAAGAAGAGTTGTTGAAATGTCAATAAATATTCAAAAGGGAGGCTTTCTGGAGATAATTTGAAATTCAAATAATCTGGCTGTGATAAATGAGAGCTGATGGTAGAGAAATTATTAGTCACCCATCTGAATGTGCTTATTAACCCCATAGCAGTAGTTAGCACCATGTAGAGAAAAGAAAGGCTGGAAAGGCCCTGGAGAGGCTCACCCAACCAACAGGCAGGAGAGGAAGGAAATCTGGTTTCTCTACTTTTAACCCAGTCTGCTCAGCTCCAAGGCTTCCTGGAGCCCATTAGGGGACCTAGACCTGTATGCACCCAGCACTGGAACAAAAAGCTACAAAATACAAATATCCTGGGTTAAGTGGGTCTGATACTTTAGGACCAATGTCAGCTGACAGCCCTCTTCAATCACCGCACCTCCCATCAACTGTTGTCCTCAACCAAATTGTAGACCAAATACCAATTTGGGAACCAATTAAGGGAAAAATAAATGTCTGTGACCTACATGACTGGGCTGTCTGATTTTTCCATTGCCTTGTGCCTTATATTCTACCAATGATCCTGATGCATTCCCATTAAAGAGCAAAGAGGGAGACTGGAGTGGGGGAAGGTAGTATCTATTATATTGCAAGTACTTCAATGATATCTCATTACAAAATGGGGATTATTACCATTCTATACCAGAGATAAATGAAGCTCAGAAGGGCTAATAAACTTCTCCAAGGTAACATAGCCAGGAAATGATATTGAGTCCAGGTCTTCAGTGTTCATAAAAGGTCTGACATAATTCTTGTAACATCTTTCTAGAGCTAAAGATATGCTAGGAAAATTGGTTCTTTCTTTTACTATCTGTGCATTATTTATCTTTTTTCCCCATACACTTGCAAATAGGTTTTATGAAAGAGTTCCTTCTACTTTTGAGACTTTCATTACCAGAAGCCATCACTTACGATGTTTATGATTATTTTCATTATGATAGTTATTTTAAAATACAGGTGTGAAGACAGGAATGTATTGTTTTGCTTTGTTTAGTATGCAACTAAAAATGATACTGCACTCAAGCATAAACACCTTTCCTAGATATCAAATTATTCTTCATGGGTTATTTACATTAGATGACAAAGTGATGCCTATATCAACCCTGAAATGTGAACTATGAATTCAAACTAAAGTAAACACCTATGACTGCTAAATTTTTCCAACACTGTGACTGTGCTAATATTCAAAATCACGCAAACATAAGGAGTGTAGATTAAATCTCCTTTCTGACACACCAATACATGCTTTATTTTGTAGTAAAATAAAGAAATGTTAATAAATAAAAATTATTTATTGTAATAAAATAAAGAGAATAAGGAAATCTACATACAGAGAAAATTGATTATTTGTTCCTCAGGGGTGGGGTGAGGTGGGGTGGGTGCATAGCAGGGCAATAGCTAAAGTGTATGGGATTTCTTTTTGAGGTAATGAAAATATAAATTTGACTATGGTGATGGTTGCACATATCTGTGGTATGTGATAAAATAAAGAGATTTTATTTCCAAATGTCATCACTAATGAAACACTTTCCTCAGTATATGTTTCTATTTCATGACAGAAGAGACAGGGTAAAAAAGGAGTAGATGTTTCATCCACTTTTAATTGATCTAAATGAGCTTTACTTTTTTTCTTTCTTTCTTTCTTTCTTTTTTTAATGTTTGTACTCCAGCACCTTATTTTTTTTTTAAGATTTTGTTTATTTATTTGACAGAGAGAGAGAGAGATCACAAGCAGGCAGAGAGGCAGGCTGAGAGAGAGGAAGGGAAGCAGGGGCTGGGCTCGATTCCAGGGATCCTGACCCAAGTGGAAGGCAGAGGCTTTAATCCACTGAGCCACCCAGGCACCTCTGTACTCCAGAATCTTAATCGCCTTGTCTTTGGGGAGAGAACAAACTTCATCTATCTTCCTATTACTTCAGAGCTGCCTAGAAATCAGCTGTTTTACTGAAGCTTATGCTTGTTTCTCTGTAGTTTATGAAACCTTAATTTCAACAGTTGATTATAATGAATACGTGCCACTCAGAGTTTCTGATATAAATTTTGCTTTTTTTAAGATTTCATTTATTTATAAGCCCAATGTAAGTCTCCATCCCAGAGCCCCAGGATCATGACCTGAGTCAAAGACAGACACTTAACTGACTGAACCACCCAGGTACCCCAAAATTTCACTATTTCTATATTTTTAATTAAATATTCTCTCTGTCTCCTTTCCCACTTCGCACCTCAGTAAGACAGTAATTTTATATTTTAGTAAGAGTATTACATTTTTTAGAAAAAAGATTTAGTTTATTTTAGAGAGAGAGCATAAGCGAGGGTGTGCGTACAGAGGGAGAGGGAGAGAGTGAATCTCAAAAAGACTCCCCACTATGTATGGAGCCTGATGGGGGGCTGGATTTGATGACCTTGAGATCATGACTGAGCCAAAATTGACTTGGTCACTCAAATGATTGAGTCATCCAGGTGACCCAATATCACTACATTCTCATGGCTATCCTGATCAAAGATTTATTGTTAACATGACAGAGATGGCTGATGTTCACTTACAACTGTTGTTCTTACATTTGATAATAATAGTAGTGTTGGAATAAAAATTTCACTGCTTTTTCTCACTTTCATATAGGTACAGCCACATAACTAGCTTATGGTCAGCTATGGTATAGTGCAGTTGTGAGATGTGTCATTAAAAAAGAGAGGCTTGAACTTTTGTTTCCCTTTTCACTTCCTGTTGTCTAAAAGTCAGATGTTATAGCTGCTAGTCCAGCAGCCAGTAGGCCATGAGGTAATCTTGATAACAACAGGACAAAAGGAGCCTGGGTCTCTGAGTATGTATGGACTGCCATACATACTCTGGAATGGCTGCTTCCAGATCTTTTGATTGTGATAAAAGTTGAACATATCTTATTCAGATCACAGTTATTTTACTTTAATTTTTTGTCACCAACCAAACTCAATTTTTAGCAGCTTTATTGAGATATAATTAACATATTGTGTAACTCACCCATTTAAAGGGTGAATTACTCTAAGCATTTCAATGGTTTTGAGTATATTCACAGATATGTGCAATGATCACCACAGTCAAATTTATATTTTCATTACCTCAAAAAGAAATCTCATACACTTTAGCTATTGCCCTGCTATGCACCCACCCCACCTCACCCCATCCCTGAGGAACAAATAATCAATTTTCTCTGTATGTAGATTTCCTTATTCTAGACTTTCATATGAACAGAATCATAGACTATGTGGTCTTTTATGACTGGTTCCTTTGACTTACCATGTTTTCTTTTTCTTTTCCTTTTTTTTTTTTTTTAATTTGACAGAGAGAGCAAGAGAGCACATGCAGGGGGAGCAGTAGAGAGAGTGGGAGAAACAAGCTCCCCAAGCAGGGAGCCCAGTGCTGGGCTCTATTCCAGGACTCTGGGATCATGATCTGAACCGAAGGCAGACGCTTAACCATCTGATCCCGCAGGTGCACCACCATAATATTTTCAAGATTCATCCACATTGTAACTTGTAGCAGTCAAATAACATTCCATTGTATGGATAGCCTACATTTTGTTTATCCATTCATCCATTTTTGGAATTTGGGTTATTTCTGCCTTTGGATATTATGTATAATGCCACTATGTATATAAGTAATGCTACTATAAACATCATGTTTTCCTTTCTTTCAAGCGTATATCTGGAGTGGAATTGCTGTATCCAACTGTAACTCTATGTTTTTTTGTTGGATGAACTGCCAGACTCAGACTGTTTTCCAAAATGGATACACCATTTTACATTCTCACCAGTAGTATATGAGACAGTTTCCGAATTCTCCACATTCTTTTTTTTTTTTTTTTTAAGATTTTATTCATTTATTTGAGAGAGAGAACACAAGAGCAGAGTGAGGGGCAAAGGGAGAGACAGGCTCCCTGCTGAGCAGGAAGCCTGCTGAGGGGCTCAATCCTAGGACCCTGCGATTATGAGTTAAAGGCAGATGATTAACTGAGACACCCAGTCGTCCCTGGAGTAAATTTTGAAATCAAGAAGGGTGAGTAATAATCTGTTCTTCTTTTTCAGGATTATTTGGCAATTCTGGGTCTCTTGCAATCTCACATAAGTTTTAGAGCCATCTTGCCCATATCTATAGTCATCTAGGATTCTGAAAGAGATTGTGTTGAATATGTAGATTAGTTTGAGGAGTATAGCCATTTTAACAATGTTAAATCTTTTACTCTATAAATGTGCGATGTTTGTCCATTTCTTTAGAACTTCTTTAATTTCCTGCAACAATGTTTTATAGTTTCTGAGTATACTTTTACACATTTTTGTTAAATTTATTTTGAACTATTTTATTCTTTATGATGCTCTTGTGAATGGAATTCTTTCAATTTCATTTTTGGGTTGTCCATTGCACATATATACAGTGTAACTGATTTTGTGTTTTGATCTTGTATCCTGCAACTTTGCTAAATTTATTTATTATTTATAACAGGTTTTTAGTAAATTCCTTAAGATTCTTTCTACAAGGGCACGTGGGTGGCTCAGTGGGTTAAAGCCTCTGCCTTCGGCTCAGGTCATGATCCCAGGGTCCTGGGATCGAGCCCCACATTGAGCCCCACATCGGGCCCTCTGCTCGGTGGGGAGCCTGCTTCCTCCTCTCTCTCTGCCTGCCGCTCTGCCTACTTGTGATCTCTGTCTGTCAAATAAATAAACAAAATCTTAAAAAAAAATAAAGATTCTCTCTACATATTTGTCATTTACAAATAGAGTTAGTTTTACTTCTTCCTTTTCAATCTGGATGTCTTTTATTTCTTTCTGTTGTCTAATTGACCTGGATAAAATCTTCATTACAATTGTGAATAAAAGTGGCATGAGAAAACATTCTAGTTTTGTTCCTGATCTCAGTAGGAAAACATCTGCTCCTTTACCGTAATGTTAGCTGTGGATTTTTGTAGATGCCTGTTATCAGGTTGAGTCAGATTCCTTCTGTTTCCAGTTTGTTTGTTTGTTTGTTTGTTTGTTTTTGGTCATGAATATGTATTAGATTTTGTCGAATGTTTTTTCTGCATGAATGGAAATAATCATGTTATTTTTAGTTTTTAGAATTCAACAATGAAACCATTTGGATTTGGAATTTCCTTTGTAATCTTTTTAACTACTATCAATAACTTCATTTGTTATACTTTTTTTTCAGAATGTATATTTCTTCTTGAGTAGGCTTGGTAGTTTGTTTTTCTACAAGTGTGTCCATTTTATATAAGTTACCGAATTTATTGGCATAGAATTATTTAGTTTTCCTTTACAGTCCTTTTAATATCTGTAAAATTGGTAGTAATGTCTTCTACTTAACTTCTTATTCTAGTAATTTAATAAGTCTCACTCTCTTTTTCTTGGTAAATTTGCCTAAAATTTTGTCAATTTTTTCAATTTATCAAAAAACTAGTTTTTAGTTTCATCGATCTTTCTGTATTCAAACTCAATTCTTACTATTAGAGATTTTCAGCTTTAATTAAATTATTTATAATTTCCAGAGCCATACTCAAAGTAAAAGTCGATGTCTTATGATAAATCTCCACCAATAATCATTTTTGTTTTTAATGGATGGGGAATGGAGACAGGCCATTGTCTATCAAAGACTCAAGGTTCTGAAATTTATATGTTTTCCTTTAGCTCAGATTTATTTGCCATTTAAAGAAATAATATTATTTTCTATGAAGATAATGTACATAAAGCTTAATGTAAATAACCCAATATAGTATATCCTATAGAAATAACTTTCTTCTCCTTCCATTTAGAGGCTTATTCTTTGAGAGTAGGGAATTATCAGTGTGTTAACTTCAGCAATTATTTATTTTCAGGTAGCTCAATAAGATCAATTCTGAAGGACTAAAGCTAAATAATTTTTACTTGGCTTATTTAAAAATATAAAATTTGAATTTTTATTCTAAGTCCTACTGTTAAACTAAAGGATCAAAAAATGAGCTAAAGAGTCATAAGTGAAACAGGTAGCTAAAGCTATGATCAGATACAGGTTTGATGGGAAAAGAAATCCTCTGCTAACTCAATGTAGTATACTGGAAAATGTTACTTGTTCAGTCCATAACAGTGAAGATAAGAATAACTGAGGAAAAATCCTTTTGGGAACTATGACCAGAATGTGATTTTAAGTAAAAAGCTAGGTTCCAAACCATTTATTTTTCATTCATCTAAAACATCTAAAGCAAGGGTCTGCAAATCTTTTCTTCTAAAGATCATAAAGTCAATAGATATTACTGGCAATAAAATAAATATAAATAATGTTAGCAGTATGAAAAGAGATGTCCAAAAAGTTGAAGGGTTCCTGGAAATCTGCATTTGGGACAACCAGTCCCATTGGATCTCCACCCTCACTGCCACTCTATCCTCTCCCCTCCAACTTCATGAACTGTGAATTTTATCAAAAATAAATAAATAAATAAATAAAACAAATAAGCAACAAGGAAAAAATCTTCACAAACATCTTTAATAAAGACATTAAAAAATAATAAAGGACTAGCCTCCTGGAGGTGGGAGTGGTAAGTAGCCCAGAAAAGAGAAGCCCTTTTTGTTCTGGCACTGGTGGTCCTCAGCATTTAGGTCAGTTAGCTGTCTGTTCACTCACCCTAAAATACAACATTTCTGCTAACATTCCAGGAACATATTCAGACCTCTAATTTAGTCTTGATATTTATAGGAAAAACCTGGTTATAAAAGAGAACCACAAGAGATCTGTAACACAAAGAAACCCTGAGAAAACCTGCCTCACAGAATACCTCACAAAGGGCTATCAGTCTTAGAAAGAAATCCACTGCCATGAAAACAAACAAACAAAACAACACTGCAATAAACAAAACCAAAACATTAGTGTTAAATGGATACTCTGGGGATCCAAGAAAACCTTTACTATCCTCAGACAGAGTTAAAATAGAGCAGCGTGAACTAAGACAAAGACCAATACACAGAAGTTGATTGCATTTGCACTTAGTAGAAACAATCCTACGCTAAAATAAAAAAAGTATCATCTACAATAACATCCAAAAATATGAAATAGGGATAAACCCAACAAAAGATGTACAAAATCCCTACCAAAAAAAAGAAAGAAAGAAAGGAAACAAAACTATAGCTGAAAGAAATTAAAGAAGAATCAAAGCAGTGATTCTCAACCAATTTTCCACTCCTGGGGGCAGTGTACAGTGTCCGGAGACATGTTTGGTTGCTAAACTGAGGAAGGAGGTTGTGCTGCTGAAATCTAGTCAGCAAAGGCCAGGGTTGCTGCTAAACATCTGATAATGCACAGAACAGCTTTGTACAACCCAGAATTACGTACTCCAAAATGTCAGTGTGCAAGGCAAAGGAACCCACCCTATTAGGAAGCCAGTTCACACAGTGGTGTATAGAGTCAATGTAGTCTCAATCAAATTCTCAGAGTCTGTGTATAACACACACATGTGTACACACACACACACACACACACACACGCTAATTCTAAAATTTATATGGGAAGGTCCTAACATAGCCAAAATGACTGAAAAAGAATTTGGTAAACTGACATTGCTTGATTTTGAGACTTATAAAATAACAGTGGCCAAGGCAGTGTCGTGGTGACCCTAACATAGCCAAGTAGAACAATGGAACAGAATGGCTAATCCAGAAACAGGGTGAATGCATATGGACAATTGATTTTCAACAAGGATGCAAAGCCGATTCAATGGGGGGAAAGATAGTGTTTTTAACAAATGGTGCTAGAACAATTGGATACATGTGGGAGGAGAAAATGAACTTCCATTTATATTTCACAACATATGCAAGTTAACTCAAAATGTATCATAAGTCTAACTGTAATATAAAACTTCTAGAAGAAAAGATAAGGAAAAATCATTATGACCTATGATTAGGGAAAGATTTCTTAGAAATAACAAATGCATAACCCATAAAAGAAAAAAGAAAATTGGACCTCATCAAAATTTGACATTTAGGCTTTCTGAAAAAAACTGCTAAGAGAATGAAAAGGTAAACCATGGACAGGGAGAAAAAAGTTAAAAAGCATATGTCTGATGAAGAATTTGTATCTTAGATGCATAAGTATGTAAAGAACTCTGAAAACATAATAAAAAATAAACCAATTAAAAATGGACAGAAGATTTAAACAGACCTTTTTTAATGAGGAGAAACAGATAGCAACAAAATACACAGAAAGATGCTCAATATCACTAGCCAATAAGGAAATGCAAATTAAAACCAAAAGGAAATACCACCATATAGGTATTAGAATGGCTAAAATTAAAAAGACTGTACCAAATGTTGGAGAATATATGGAGGAATTAGTACTCTCAACTGGCACAATATATAACTGGCGAAATATGTAAATGGTAAAACAACTTTGGAAAACAGTTTGGCAGTTTCATTAAAAGTTAAACATATATCACCGTCATCCAGCTATTTCATTCTTAGATATTTACCCAGGAAAAATGAAAATGTATTTATGTACAAAAACATACTGGATATTCATAGCAACTTTATATACAAAAGTCAGAAGGTGGAAACAATCCAATGTCTGTCAAGAGGTGAATGGATAGATGAATTGTGGCTATCATAACAATGGAATACAACTCAACAATAAAAAGTGGTGAAGTATTGATACATGAAACATGAATGAACCTCAAAATAATTATGTTGAGTAAAACAAGTTAGAGGAAAAGGAGTGCATACTACTTCATTTGTATAAAATTTTAGAAAATACAAACTAATCTCTAGTGCATCAGTTGTTGAAAGCTCATTACTTGCTGCTTGAGACAGGAATGGGTGTCTAGAGTGGGGTGGAGATATTATAAAGTGTCACAAGCAAAATTTTGATTGTGAGGATATTGATTGTGATGACAGTTTCATATGTGTCAAAACTGATCAAGTTACACATTTTAAATATGTGCAGTTTTTATATGTCATTTATACTTCAAAAAAGCTATTTAGAAAATGAAATAGAATTATTAAAGCCAATCTCTTAGAACACATAGTTAACAGACACAAAACCACAATATGAAATGTTATATGTTAAGTACAGATCTGTTAAGTGCAAAATCTGACTAGTAGGAGCACATGAAAAGAGGCACAAGACATTTTCTTAAAAAGTAATATAAGAAAAGTGTCTAGAGCTAAGAGATGGAGATCTTTAGATCCAAAGTTTCACTCAGATTCTACAATACAATGAACAAAAAGACTCGCACTAAATAGATCTTTATGAAATGCTAGAAAGATGTCATAAAAGTTTCCTTAATCCTGGGGGGTTGGGAAGTTAGGGGTGAGTCTCTATAAGTAAATAAGAATCAATTGACATCAAACTTTTTATCAGTATCACTGGATGATAAAATATAATTATACAATGATTTCAAAGTTCTAGGGAGATTGCTTTGTATCCACCTTACTACCAACCTAACTACCAAGCAAACAAAACACCGAACCAAAACAAATAAATAAAAACAAAGAAAGAATTCAGATATGCAAAGCCTCAGAAACCTTCTGTCCTATACTCATATTTTTGGACATTTACAGAGGATGAACTTTGGCAAAACGAGGAATAAAAAAAGAGACGACCTGGGCTGTTAAAAAAATTGGTGGAACTAATCCAGGAGTTCAATGGAAAGAAATCATAGGATGAGAACTTTGCAGCAGATCCAAACTGCAAGCAGTCCTAATTTGTATGGAAGTCAGTTAATACCAAGAAAAATATTTTCATGCAGGAAGATAGAAGGGATAGCAAACACTAAATTTAATGACTAAGGAAGTGAATAATGTTTGGTACATGGTCAAGAAAGCATACCATTCCTTCCTTCCTAAGTAAAAAGAATGCGAATTAGAAACTCCAGAATGGGTGTTCGTGGGTGATTGGGTGGGACTAAACCCAGGAAGGACTTGGTGAAACATACCTGTTGAATGATTTGCATCAAATGAAGTAGTGTAGGTAAAAGTAGTTCATTATATCTGGACCTTGGGAAGATACTCCTTCAAATAGCCCGAGGTTGAGGTACCACACAAAGAAGTCAGAACAAACTGCTTAGCTTTGCTTTGAATATTTATATACTTGATAACGTTTTTCATTGTTTTTGAAAATTTAGAACTAATTTAAAGTAAAATCCTGAAGGCTGAAATGTAGCTACCATTCTGAATAGGGCAGTTTTCAATCTCCATTAACTCAGTAACAGCTGCCAGGACACCTCTTTTCTTACATGTTTGTTGAACCCACTTTGTAGTCAGGAAAATTATTAACTACAGAATTTGTTGTTTTTTTTCTTCTAAGATTTATCTTTATGCCTTCAAATGAAACATTAAACATTTGATATAGCTCAATAACGTAGGTTGTTTCATTAGTTTTTGTTTAGCATCAATCTACAAACACATTTTACTATTAAATAGTAAAATACAATTTTATGACTGTAGGTAGAATGCAGATGTGTTGAACCCTGGTAATATAGAACTACAGTTATAATTAACAGAAGATGGGTGTCGGGGGGGAAGAATAAGAGAAACTCGTGAAAAGATAGGGGTGTTGACATCAAGAAACAAATGCTTAAAAACCTAGGGATCAGAAATGGAGATTTCAGTTGTAAAGATATTTTTCTTAGGATCATCTGGCTACCAAGGCCACTTAATCATTTCTTATTTGGTTTTAAGCTGCACATACATACATCCATACTCATTCCACACCATTTCAGTGAACTACATTTTGCCTACAAGCACCCTCTGCATTGCTTGCCCATGGATTCTAAATGAAACCTATTTAGGTAAAAAATAAAAGCATAGAGTGTGAGTCACTCTAATACAAGCAGTGCCTCAATCAATAATCATTGCTGATTTAGTCCTATTGGGGTTCAATGTCCTACTTTCCAAAGAGTCAATCTTTCCTGAAGAATTTTTCCCATTCAAAGGAGAGTTGGCAATCCATGCACTTTAAAGCTGATAAAAAGGAGGTAGGTGAGGGGCATCTTGGTGGCTCAGTCGGTTGAGTATTGGTTGACTCCTGGTTTTGACTCAGGTCTTGATCTCAGGGTCATGAGATTGAGCTCCCTGTCTCAGGTTCCCTGCTCAGCAGGGAGTCTACCTCCCCTCTTCCTTTGCCCCTACTGTGCTCATGCTCTCTCTCTCAAATTTATTTATTCATAAATAAATCTTTATGAGACTGACATGCTATCTATTGAGCTAACAGGTGCCTTCAAATAAGAAAATAAATCTTAAAAAAAAAAGAGGTGGACAAGAACTGTAAAATGATGCCAAATGTGTACATGGACCCTAGTAGCCCTGGGGACATGGGACTGAAAAGATTCTGGATAAAGGCTCCCGGGGTATAATTGTACTCTGCATTTAGGAAGGCTTTTTTGGTTAATCAAAAGTGGGTTGCTTTTGAAAGAAGACTTAAGAAACTCAGTCAAAATTTGAAAACTTTTTTTTTCCCTGGAAGTTACTGGTAATTTAAACTTGTCATCTGAATGAATAGCGTTACAGCCTCATGGAGTAGGCGAGAAATGTCCCCACAGTAATGTTCCAGTCTTAGATGTAGCCTTAGTGTGAAATATGTCCAAGTCAGGGTCCCAAAGTAGATCAGGGATGTAAAAACATATGATGAAGAAAAGAATGTTACAGGGTTTGTAAAGAATTACTATAGAATTTGTGTTATTTTGCTTAGAGTAGATAAATTTGAGGGTATACTAACTGCTTGAGGGCATTTTATAAGACTGACAACCACAGTGGGGATTTTCCTTTTAAGGTATTTCCAGGTGAGCCAGCAGCTTTTCTGAGAGCCTGACAATATATTTCTCAATACAAGTTCTATCTGGCTTGAGGTGTCTGGGGATCTGAATTCATTCATTCATTCATTCATTCATTCATTCATTCGTTCATTCATTCATAGACATTACTTCTTACTTTCTCACTGGAAAGGAAACAAGGGAAACTGCCGTTAGTACTAAAAAACTAAAAAGTAAGGACCAAAATCACCTGTGCCAGAGATTATTGGTAGGTCTTCCCCCTGGTATTTCATATAAAAACATTTCTCTCTTTAAACACTTATTTGAAGACACAGACAAGCTGGATCTCTGTGGATCTAGGTGTCTTTTGAAGTTCAGAATGATTTTTAAAGAAATGTCATGGTTCAGTTGTCCTCACATGCAGTCAGCTTTGAGCTTATTTCCTTTGACTTTCCAAGCAACCTAAATGGATATGTGCATCTAAAAATACCTGGAATTAAAATAAGCACACCAGTTCACCAAAAGATAGCCAAGGAAGAAAAAAAAATCAGTCTTCATATTTAAGTCAGTTAGTTCTTTTTTAATAAATTTGAATTCATTCATCAACAAGTTTCATATTTTATCTATCACTCAATTTTGCTTTTTTTTCATGTCAAATAATACCAAAAAATTACATCAATGTGCTTAAGCAAAATTGGGTTTTAATTTATCTTTACAATGAAATGAAATCAACATGGGAATTGGTCATGACAGCAATCGCCTATTCCTACTAGAATAATCCTGTACTTACCTTGAACACATTCACTGACTTGTGAAGTAGAAATATGAAACAAGAACAATAAAACGTATTTATGGGGCTCATCCTAGGAGAGGCATGTTGTGTGAGCCACTCTCTGGGAGGTCACTATTTACCCAGGTGTTGGGAATTGAGTATTTCGGAAAACATGGCACCTTTCAATGCAGTAGAAGAGGTAATCAATCCAAGGCACACTAGCTAGTGTCCTGGGAAAATTTAATCCACCTGGGCAGCTCTTTGCCCCACGATTCATTGTTACTCTGACCGATGGCTCACATGAAATGAGAGCCAGAGTCAATTCCATGAGTAACAAATATTTCACCCATTGTTCAGTTTTGCTTACATAAAAATGGCCAGAAATACGGACTTGTTTTCATGTGGAGCATTAAGTAAGAATTATGAGACGGTTCATAATTTCAAGCCAGGAGATTCAAAGTTAGACATGTTCTCTTTAATCAAACACACCATTGTGGGACTAACACCAGTGGGGTTATCTACTAGATGCTGAAAATGAACACCTACAGCTGCAATATGCCTGTCCCCTTAAAACCAGTCCCAAACGTGTGTGGCATCTTGTCTGAGATAGCTCCTAGGTGAAAATGTTAATTCCAAAGCTGCACAGGGGAAAAGTGCCTTTAATCTGAATGACTGAATATGTCAAAAGTTCTGGGTGCTGGCATTAAAACCACATGATACTGCAGACGTACATGTAATCTTCAAACCTAAAAGGAATATTATCATGACATACTTTCTACTTCATTTGTGATTCAGGGGGAAATGAATGTCTCATGGTATAGACAGTGAAACCCCTCTACAGTCCTGGGGTCGGTGAACAAGAAGAACACTTGTTTTAAAGATTACTCAAGTCTTATCAGTCTTTCTCTGTAGGGATTTATGTAGTAGGGCTCTTGAGGGGTCTCAAGTATATCTGAATATGGGTAATAACCAACTGTCAGAGCAAGATTCTTCTGTACATTTGAGCCCCTGTGAAGCATTTTGGAAAGACAGGACTACATAGGAAAATTAACTTTTTATTATGTTCAGTTGTTGAGAAAGAAATATCATTATATTCTGAATTCAACTTTTCTCTCCTTACTCAAGATGTCTGGACGTGGGTAACAGCCACCTCACATTAGTGTCAGAGGTCTGGGTTCAGAATTCATCAATATGGCTCGCTCACTGCCTCCAGTAACTACTGTGGAGTAATGAGAGGTCATTGTAACAGAATAGAGAACCAAACTCAACTCTCTTCTGTCAGCACAGAGTTCTGCTTCTCAATATTTCTCACAACTTTTAAAAATGGAGAAGCTATAAAATAATTTTATTAGAAGAAAAGTAATTTTCTTCTGAAATGGAGTAAAGCAAACACATACCCAAGAATCTTAAATTTTTTTTTTTTTACAGAATATACGTATGTATTTGTGTGTGTGTGTGTATGTATGTGTGTAGTTACAAACACTATTTATAGTATAGCTATTATGTTAACTTCATCGCAGTGTCTACAAAGTTGTGGATCCCAGTCTTGGTGCCAAATGCATATAAAAAGCTCAAAAGCTATTATGACTATACCATGCAAATTTATATCCAGAAAACCTTGGTAAGTAGACTGCAGCTCTTCTGAGCCCCATGGGGTCTCTGCCTTTGATAGTTGGGTACCTCAACTATGCATCAAAAAATGTTTTGAATCATTTTTCTCCCAGAAAGAATTAATGTCACAGTTCTGAAAAGTATAAATTGTACACTTAAATCGGTCACTGACAGTTTTGTCCATGTTCATTTGCATTTTTGGGGTCCCTCTTCTGCATGCGGAGCTCACTCCTTGAATCACTGGAATCAGAAAAATATACCTGAAGTATTGAAAGGGATAAGGTCTTCACAAACGTCTTTTTTTTTCTTCTTTAACATGTTAACAATGGTAAGGCCACTTACGAGGTTTTTCCCAATCTCTTTAACTTTTTAGGATCCCTCATTGTTACCCATGGAAAAAACAAAAAATGTCAGAGAAAAGCCCAAGACCAAGAAATCACAGGCTAGTCTCCAGACGAAAAATAAAACCAGAGAGGAGCAGGTGGAAGAAGATGTTGAAGAAAGCTCAGAATGAAGGAGGGGAAAGGGTATAAAACTGGGCATTGTTTCTGGCATGAGATGTTGTGGGTTATATTTTACTTGACATTGGGTCTTGAAATGTGACAGACTCCCACAAATTAAAGGTTGTCATGGCCGCAAAGAAAAATCAAGTAGTGGTCAGCTTACGGTGATAGCCCACACCACGTGCATACTCAAGGAAGGTGGTGCCTCTTCTACCCAGAGAAAACTGGTGCCAGCTAATAGAGTACTGGACTATATTTTGGTCATTGGTTTAGGACAGAACAAAGAGGGTGAGGCATTTGTGGCATGTTGGGATAAAGTATTAATTTAGCAGTTCTTTCCTGAATATTTTGCTTTTTTTTTTCTCCAAATGCTTAACTTCACTGTGACATCTGTTTGCACAACTGTAGTCATTTCAGTTTATGGAGGCCTGTGATAGAAATATTGTTTACAAAAAATATATCATCTTTTTTTTTTTCTTTAGAAAGATCTCATCTAAATAGTAAGTTAAGGTTGCGTCTATGAAACCGGTGCACCTTGTCTTGTTTCTACGAGCTTTAAAAAGTCCAAATACTGATGAGGCTGTGGATCAGAAGGAACCAAAAGTGACTGTGTTTGTTGTCAGGTTGCTCTCCTTTGCCTCAAGAGAACGATTATGGGTCACTGGGTGATGTGTGGTGTGTACTGGTCATGTTCCTGCAGCATCCTAGTTAGACTAGGAGTAGTTCGATGTGCTTATGAAATATGTCAGATACAGAAATAAAGGTATGAAGATGATTCGTGGTTTCTGAAATTGAACAGTAAAAGTGTTTTAAGCTTCAATCTTAATTCTAGGTAACAGAAGTAGTTACATCACGTAAAGGAAAATATGACATCGCATGCTGCCATGATAGCAAGCATTAAGAAAGGAAATTTTGGTAAATATACATATATATGCATATTATGCAAATATATTTTCTATTAACATACAATGTGTAAGAGTGATTGATAACGTAAAGACAAGGGGGAAAGTCATCCTAGATGGTTTTACCTTAGAGTAACAAATAACCTGAGACGTCTATGCTTTCTGTTAGATATCAGGCCTAGAAATCCATACGAGATGTGGAGCACATTTTCAGTGATTGAAATGTCAACTAAACATTGCCAAAATATGCCACTGTGTTCCTGCATGACAGGTAAGCTGGATCCACTCCAAGTAAACAAAAGAATACACTGTACATCAGAGTACTTACAATAAGATGCCATCCATTCCTGATGGATTTTCAAAAGATGGGTGTTCAGACATCAGCTTGGGATCTATCTGTGTTTAAGACAACGGGTGAGCACACACCTGTGGCTCACTTCATCCACTAAACCAGTACAGAAAAAGTATGCCCGATGAAAGTAAACCCCATCACCAAAAAAGCTGAAAAGCCTTCACTTAGTAAACAGAAAGGATATGTAGTATGTGACTCATTTTAACCTAGCAATATCACTGTATGAGTTTCTGAAGTTTAACTAAGAATTTCTTTCTGATTTTTAAACTAAAACATCTAACTTATGATAATAAAAGACACATTTTGGGATGATATTGTGTTTCACGCCCTCATTCTCAAGGCATAATATTTAGACGATGCTTGTCCCTTTCAATTAAAAAAGAAAAAACTATGACTTTCTTTAATATGCATCCTGTTTTAAATTGTCCATAGCTGCAAAATGTATATATGTATGTGTATTTGTTCGGCATACACGTGGGTACTCATACCCTTGTGTATAAACATAAACACATACATCCTCATATACATGTGTATTTTATATATATGCTGAGAAAGTTCACATATATATACAATTGCGTATGTATATATGTGTGTCTGCGTGTGTGTGTCTGTGTGTGTGTACAGGTATAAAAACTTGACAGGCAGAGTAATATTTCACTCAGTGTTAAATGAAGTCTTTGAAAAATCAAGTACAGTCACTCAGTTAACATAGTACAGCCAGTAAACTAAGTTGAAAAGAGAAAAAGTGAATGGAAACACGATCCTGGACCATCTGTCTATGGCATTCACATCGGTTAGATCAGGGATTTTAATTTTGAGCTGTGAAGACCTCCTCCGTAGATGGGTCTTCTTGTGCGGGATGCTTCTGTCCCCCATGTGTCGCCCATGCCCTTCCCTAGGCATGCTCTGTTTCCTGTACTGGATTCCTGAGTTGTCAAAGGGTCTTGCTGAATTCCTGGTATCACCAACACCACCCGTGACCTCATTCATTTCATTGTGAACCTCCAGCGATGTTAACAGAATACTTCCATGAGCATCCACCTAATTGAAGAAAATACACATCGTTAGACAGCTAGCATGACAGTAAATCTAATTTTCATATACAAACCCAACAAGACTTATACCATGCAATCATGTCACATACATTATGAGAAATTGCACATCTGTCAAACCCAGCACTGTTTTCATGGAAAACATCATTTTGAAGGCTTAACAACAGTTTAGAGATTTTATTTCCTTGATTTAAAAATTCTCACATAGGAGATGAGATTAAATAAAGGGGGCTTTTAAAATTAAAATTTCCTATTATGGATACAAGTTCTTCCTGAAGACAGAAAGTACAGATTCTTTTTAAGATATTAACTTAGGTGTCTTAACCATTCTTCATAAGTGGACACTGGATGGAAACTATACTTTCTCAATCTTCTTTAGGAGTCAGCTTGTCCCCTTTTCTGACTATACAAAAATACTCACATTACCGTGGAGAAACAAGCAAGTACTCCTGTGGTGAATGGACACTCCTGATGACTTTGATGAGGGTAGATACAGACTCCTACCCAAGTATGATCTCCTTGCCCAATCCTGGTCCTGGCAGGAGGCCTCTTTTTTAAGGGTTATATTTATGATAGACTAAAGCCCCCCCCCAACATTGGAGCCAAACTTAAACACTTTATTCTGTGCCAAATAAAGCTTCAGACCTTTCACAATGATGCCAATGGTCCATTTGTTTATTTGTTGGTCTACCATGAAATTTCCACAGAGCATACCTGAGGCTAGGGGTCCTCAATGGGGTCCTAAGTGGTCTTTAATCCCCTCTCTGAGCAATGCCAATCCATCTCAGGGGCACGTGGCCCATTCCATAGTCCCCTGGTCTCATAGCTCTCCAGCATGCTTTATGTTCCCCCACCTATCTTCATTCCTTTGCTAGAGGGCCATCCTCCTTGTCCTATCTCTGTCTGTGTAAGCCCTACCCTTTCTTCTAGAACTAGATTAAGTGTCTTTGGTTTCTTCCATGGAACTTTCACAAAATTAATTATTGTATGGAGGAATAATTTATTAGTACATATTAATTTGCACATTCCCATCTTCTGTATACTTTTTAGTTTCATTAAAGGCATTGTGCTAGATATGAGGGAGGTGAGGAATGGAGAGATGATTCCCAACTAAGAAGAGGCAGGTGCCTGTGCAGACTTCTGAGCAGTACCAAGACCACACATGGGGTGACTTCCAGACACCAAGGTAGCCCAGACACAGGAAGGGCTGCAAACCTCTGGTGGCCACTCAGGCTCAGGCACAAAGGCACCAAAACTGACTCTGAGATGTCTAACCCATGATTTGGAGTACCATTCAATTATGCTTGGGAAAGGAGAGGTGTGGTCATCAGGATGTCACCCCTTACTCCCCAGATCTGTGAGTATGTTCCTTATGTGCAAAAGAGACATTGTAAACATATTTAACCTTATAAATCTTACAATAAGGAGATTAGCCTAGATTATTCATATGGCCCCAATCTAATCACACGAGCCCTCAAAAGTATAGGATATTCTCCAGCTGGAAGCATGAGAGAAAGAGAGATGTGGCAGAAGGTGAGAACAGAGGGATTTGCAGTGAGAAACAATGGATTCTCTATTGATAGAGGGCACTGCAAATAAAGCGTAGGAAGAAATGGGGCAGCCTCCAGGAGCAAAGACTGGTGCCTGGCTGATGGCCAGGAGGCAGCAGGTGTCTCGGTCCTACAATCAGAAAAAAACTGTGGTCAACAACCTGGATCAGTCTGGAGACAGATCTATCCCCAGAGCCTCTGGAAGGGAACACAGCCTGATGTCAGTGTCCTGAGACTCTCAGCAGAGAGCCCAGCTGAGCCCCACTGCACGGGACTTCTGACCAACAGAACTGGGTGCTTTTTAAAGTGGCTACATTGGTGGTAATTTGCTGTGATAGCAATCAAAACTACTACAGTAGGAGAGAGGGAGGATTTCAGAGGAGAATGCATTTGAGTTGGGCCTCAGAGAATGAATAGACATTTTCCAGGAAAAAGCAGAAAAAAACCATCACAAGCAACGGCCTGAAAAATGACAGAAGTGTTTTGAGAAAGGCAAACTAGCTGAGTGGGACTATGGGTCCTGGCGCATGCTAAGCTCACAGTTGATGGGATAGTAGTCATTCTTATCACTGTCATTTCCATCTTCCAAACATTTTATAATAAGAAAATACACTGAATACACAATAAGAAAAATAAGAAAATACACATTAGAGTCAAGCCAGTAGGGGTTTCTGTGTATTGCATCAAAGAATTTCAACTTTACGTCCCAGGTAGTAAAAAACAACAGTGATTTCTAGGTAGAAAAGTGACATTCTTCTGAAGTACAACAGAAACTGCAGAGTAGAGATCCATCTGAGAGGTGGGAGTAAGGAGAGGGACCCCTGCTGGAGTGCACCGCACTCCTTCTGTTTCCTTTAGCGCAGTCTAAAGGAGAAATGCCAAGAGGCTGTGAGCAAGGTTCCCCTCCTGTCACTGCAGCAAATCCCAGCACTCCCAGCATGTGCTGTGTCCACACAGCAGTGGTGCTCCACCATCACCACTCTCTTCTGTCTCTTCTTAGTGAAGAAGGTGGGAGAGGGGCGGAGAGAGAGTTGCCTGCTGTCCTGCTCCCACTTGGCCTCTTGGCCTTTCCTGAGCTCTCTGCAGAAACACTCATACCACCCATGCAGGGTGCAAGGGAGCAGGGTAGTAGCAGCAGACACACATGAGCCTGGGCTGTACCGGGTTCTCCATGATGCTGCCTCTGAACTGCAGGGCCAGCAGCACCATAGTGGGGAGGGGCCCTGAAGACCTATGGTCCCCTTAGAATGGAGGACAGCGAGCCTGGGGGTGCTGGGAAATGCAAATGGACCAAGAAAACACCAGATAATGGGGAGAAGGCCCTTCATGGAGACCCATTCTTGGGGGTAGGGACAGAGCATTCACAGTTCTGTCAAAAGCATTAGAGTTCTGCTTTTTGTTTTTGTTTTTTAATCCAGTAGAGGGAAAAATTCGAACAGGGCTTGTATCTCAAAAGTGCCAGGAATGTTAGACCTTTGTAAGAATTTGGAACATGTGTTCCATATCTGTTCTTTTTGTTATCTTGCCCTGGAATGGTTAGCATTAAAACCCTTACAAAGAAAAAAAAAGTCATTGAAACCTTCAGTGGTTTGGGAGATAGTCCCTCACTGTAAGAAGAGGCTGTGGAAGGAGAAGCCTGAGACACACATTAAGGTGTGGCTGAAAGGGAGGGGCAACAAAGGAAAAGCCAGCAAAGGAGTGGGCACAAGACAAGCATGTCCTCTGTGCAAGTAGTCACTTTCCCTAAGAAAGGGGCGATTTGAGCTGCTTTGAAAGCTCTGGGTAGCTAGCTGCTAAGACAGCAGAGAGAAGAGCGCCATGGGGTCAGTTGAGCTGGCCTTTCTACAAAGGAAAATTAAAACCAGTGTTCTAGAGGAGAGAAGCCTCTTAGTAGTCTTTTCTCTCTTTTCAGCACCTTCCACCGTGCTTTATGCCACACAGAAGAGAACAGGATGGTGAATGAGCTGTCCGGCTCACTTGGACATCTTTTTCTTGAGAGTCAATCAGTGTATTTTAGTACTGCAATGAGTAGGTGGGATAACCCTACAAAATGTGTTTTTGAATTATGACAAGAAATATGTTAACTTATCACTTATGGAGATTTTACAAACTGAGATCACTTATCAAATTGGCTCAATTAGACCTTATTTAACTGACAAATATTTTAAATAGACTTTTTAAAGTAGTAAGCTGTTATATTTAAAACAAAACTTATCTAAAGTTGAGTCAGAAAATAACCAAAGGTGGAAGATGCTTGCTTGTTTTTTTTTTTAAGTTGTCATGTGAAATTTATACTTTCCAATAATAATAAATGATTTACTATATATTAATTTGAACCTCAGAGGACTGAAATTATTTTCCTAAAGGTAGGAAAAAAAAAAGAAAACATCAATTAACTCTAAAAAATGTTCTCTCCATATTATGTAATATTTTAAATACAACAAAATCATGAGAAAAAAAGCCCAGCGGTCTACTTAGGAAGGTGGATCCCTCACTGGAGACTGCACATGAGAGGTCTAGACTCTTGGGATTTTTCATGTAAAAAACTACTATATATCTTCTTTGTACCATGCCCTGCGCGAGGTGAGAGACCCTAACGGGTGAATAAGAATAGATCCTTGGGGCACCTGGGTGGCTCAGTGGGTTAAGGCCACTGCCTTCAGCTCAGGTCATGATCCCGGGGTCGTGGGATCGAGCCCCGCATCGGGCTCTCTGCTCTGCGGACAGCCTGCTTCCTCCTCTCTCTCTGCCTCTCTGCCTACTTGTGATTTCTGTCTGTCGAATAAATAAATAAAATCTTAAAAAAAAAAAAGAATAGATCCTTACCCTTAAGGGGTCTAACAGGTGACAGTTTCAAGTAATCAACAAGCATATTAAAAAAAATGCTGCATAATGAACCTTAAACACATTTTTAAATACAGGCCAGCAATACCATCTCTTTTTTAGTTATAAAAATGCCATATGAAAAGCTCCCTTTATCAAAATCTAGGAGATTATAATGACTTTGTAGAATGAAATACTAAATGAGGAGAAGTCTCTTTTTAAAGGAAGGGAGAGGAATATTTTATGAGAGGCTTATTCTGATCAATGTCAATGGTTCTAATGATTTAGTTTCAACTGGCTTTAAAAAGTTGTGTTTGAGAACTGTCCCTTCTCTTCCCATTAGAAAAGTGAAAAAACACACCACATCAGCAGAACATGGTGTTCTGATGATGAATACCATGGACTCATTCAGCATCATGAGTCCATGATGGCTCATTCATGGACACACATTCCACGGCCATTTATCATATCTGAGCCACGGTGTGCATATTCTGGTAGATGCAAAGAATCAAATGCTGTTTAGCAGAGAGAGCATGGTGGCTGTGTGAAATGTAACATGCCATTTCCTAAGTGCAGAGCTTGTGCTGTGGAAGTTGGGAGAACAGCGACAAAGCCAACTACATGAAGAAGGGAGTGACAGAGGCAGAATTGACAAGTAGTAGAAAAAAAAATATCCAGGGCATGTCATGGAGAAGAGCATCTGGCTGAGGTCTTGAAGGAGGGGAAGCTGGGGATGAAGAAGAAAGGGATTCTGGAAAGAGAGAATCCAAGGCAAAGAGATGATACACACAGTCGTTTTGGGAAGCACACAGGAAGAACGGAGAAAACACAAGCAGTAAGGTCGACTGAATGCTGAGTTAGTTTTTCAAGGCTTAATGACAAATTTGTTTGAATCAATATCCTGTCCTCTCAAGTCCCTTATGGCCTATGCTGTGCATTTGGGAAAGGACTTCGTGAGGGCAGAGATCTAAGTTTGTGCCCTTGACTCTAGTGAAGGAAACCTACCTTGAGAGAAGCCAAACCCAATATCATTAATAATTGACAGAAGCAGAGTGCTCTTGGGTGCTTTGGACATTTATGGCTACCTTGCAGCTGTTTCAGGACACAGCTTGTGTGAGGTAGGTCTCAAGAACCAACACTATTTTCCACGATTCCTATTTCAGAGCGGGTTAAACACTTGTAATGGAAACAAAATAATGTTGAAAGAAACTTGAACATATATTGGATAATAAGAGCTTAGAGTAAATTAGTTTGGATGCTTTTGACTTATAGTTTTACATTTACATAGTTTTCATTTAAAAGTGAAGCAATGTGTAGAAATTTTCCAACAACATTATGAGAGGATTTTTTCCGAAGGGAATTAAAGGAGTTATTAAAATGTGTTAAATCTTAGAAACTAAACATTTTAAACAAATATGTCCCCAAAAGATGCTAATCTTTTTCTATCATCTAAAATTTAAATCTTAAAACAGATGGAAGTGGTGTTGGTGAAACACAAGACTGAAATGCCCTGTAGAGGATGACAGATGATGACTTGCATCCTTTAAATACTTTCAATATTAAATATGAATACTTCATATTTTGAAGAGTCTGTCTCATGTCTACTGTAATTAGAATCAATGAGTTTAATATAGTTTTTCTTTCTGTTCTATAATCTGGGCAGGCACAAATATTCAAAGGTAGAAAACATCTCATGCAGAATATATCACAAAGGGGTTTTCATTTTTTTTTCTAGAATCTCTCACCAGATTAGCACTTTGTTGATATCATTATCTAACTGATCTTGTTTTTTAGTAAGAGAAATGATGCCAAGTCTGCAGCTCTGATACCTTGGAAGGAATTATGACTTTCTGACACTTCATAAAATTCTAATACCAATTGGTCAACTTGAAAAATATCAAAGGTTAGTAACCATAATACATGCATCACAATCAAAGACTAACTCTTGAATATAGAAACAGTTCAGGAAAGCAAAGAGGTTATGCACAAATAAATTAAGGACATGATTTACATTGTATCACTGGTCTAAGGAGAAACTAAGTGAATACGAGAACAGTTTGAGCATTCATGAATCGACCACTAAGTTAAAATTGTGTACAACCAGTGAATATAAGGAAAATCTACTTAAGGTTTTATAGTAAGTTCAATAACACCATCACCCCAAAGATAGTCATTGGTGGCACAGATCCCTCTAGGTGGCCTGCAGAGCCCCCAAGGGTACCATCCTGACATCCCTTATGGGACAGGAAATATGACCTCAGAAAGAAAATGGCAGTGCAAATCCCTGTGGTCAGTCTAGTATCCTCTTTCAGTCCAAGGACAGGTGCAGGCCTCTGAGGGCCAGGGCTCCCATCTATAACACAGATGGCCTACTCTGAGGCTGTTGATGGCCACTCTAACAAACAACTCTGAAAGATATCACTGAAAGTGAATGAGTGAATAATTATAATTACAAATTCTTGAAGGTGTTGTCCAGGTGCATAGTGCCATTTATTTTTTGCATGAAGTTTGTGATTCTTTTCTCACTTTCCCTTAACTCATGCACATCACATGATATAATCTTTAGGGGGGATTCATTTCCTTCTGAAAATTATCACTAAAATCTTAGATGTGGGTCAGCAATAATTTTTAATCCTTATTTTTAAGAATATCAAATATGCATTTAAAACTAGTACCTATGAATTTGTATATCAACTTCAGACCTTAGCAGCTGATCTACAGTTATAGATTTTTAAAAATATGAACATGTAAAGGCTTTAACAAAGCTTCTGGGAAAACACAGAAACAAATTTTTAGGAAAACAATAAAAATGGCCTTGGGAATAAAATATAATTTTTCTTTGCATCTGATTTACAATACAATATCTGATGTAAAATATTTTTCTGCAACTTTTCTTTGTGCATGTTAGAGGTGTTTCTGTTTTTGCTTTAAATTTCAAGCTTCACACTCAAGGTACCACAATAATTTGGCTGTCTAAACCATCTCATTTAGAAGAAAGGAAACTAATTTATAATCTGTTTAAATTATGAGGGAATTTGGAAAAACAGCATTGTATGTGTATGTGTGTCTGTATATCGGTGTGATGGAAACAATAATGATGTGATGAATTCCAGTTTCCTTGGAAACAGCGTGACCAAAGCATATTGTGTATTCATAGTAGGATGCAGACTTATTTAGCAACATAACAGTGTGCTACTAAGTATATATTCCAGTAAGAAGTTCAGGATAATTTTGCCTGTGGAAGCCTGATTTTTCTCACAGATCCTGAGTTTCTCTGACCAACTCTATTTATGTTTTGCTGAGAGGATGGGAGCCATTTACATTTATTTAACTGCTTGCATTCATTCATGAGTGTTTGTGAACCTATTCTGGGCCACCAGTGGTCTATGGACACAGCAAATGCTCTAAAGGAGCTGTGGCATCCTCTAAGGAACAGACCCATGACAAGCACTAAGAGCATGGGAAAAAGCAAGGAAAGACCACAGGCTTTAGAAATGAGTAAGTTTAGCAAGAAGAATTAAGTAATAAAGACGTGTAGGAGCAACTGCAGCATGTACACAGGAACAAATATATTTTTGATAACTTGATGGGGTGCAAGAGGTAAAAAGATAAAGAAAAAATACATAGAAACTATAATGTGCTTTCATTAAAGCACTGTTTATAATTCCAATGACATATTGTTTTTATTTAAAAAATGAAATGACATGAAACTGCAAAGCTACTTTGTAACCAGAAGGATGTAAGGATGCTGGGCTGGAGTGGGTGAACCTAATTTATGGTCTCTTTTGGAGTGAACAGCCAAGGGCTTCTCAAAACAATGCACCATCCTTGGCTACTGTTATCTGACTGTGCCAGGCTCTGACTTTTGTGAACACACCTGCTAAGAGCCCTTGAACAGAGCACTGCTCCTCCCTCGCACTAAGGACCTTGGATTAGGGGCCTAGGCCAGATAGTGGGTGGATGGGAGAGGGGTCTGCCCACTCAAAAAAAACAGTGGCATGCTGGACAATAAAATTTGTAATTTTACCACTAAAGGGATATTGCAGCATTTTGGAAACATGCTTTTTCCTGTCAAGTTCAGAGCCAACATCCCACATGGTATTCACATGTTCTGTTCTTTTCAGAGGAAACTGGAAGCTTGTGGCTTCTCCAGCTTCTGCACTAATTTGGGTTTTAGCTAAAACTCAGTGACTTTCAGGAGGCCACATTGCAGGTTATGATCAAAAGCCCACACGACTCCCACTTAAAGATCAGGTAAGTAACTGCGTTGACTGATGAGTGGTAGGAGGCAGGGTGGGTCTGTGAAATGCATGATAGGTGAGTGGTCAGGCTGGTGGAGGGCCTACCCGGTTGCTTTCACTCTTAGAACGGTCATTCTTTGCCTTGGCTGTCTTTTCTGCAAGCTTCTTCTGCCTTTGTGGGCCTCTTCCAAAGAAAATGTAGTTGACAAAGGCATACTCCAGAAGGGCCAGAAACACAAAGACAAAGCAGCCCATGAGGTACATGTCAATGGCTTTGACGTAGGGGATTTTGGGCAATGTCTCCCGAAGGTGTGTGTTGATGGTTGTCATCGTCAGCACGGTCGTGATCCCTACAAAAGAAAGAGAAGGATGAGAGGCTACAGCTTTGCAGCTCCATTCCTCACATTTCACTTTTATATTTTCTCACAGCTCTAAATAGTTGCAGATAGTAGACTGAATATTATTAGGTGATCAGAAGGCAACAGAGCCCAAAACAGGTATGGGCAGTAGGTCACAGCTCAGGTCAGGAAGCCGATATCTCTGCTCCCTGGTGGGGCACCACTCCATGGCACCTGGCTCAGAGAGAGAATGGAGAAAATGGAGGAGAATGTGCTTTTTAAGAAAGTTGGAAGAAATGAGAGTGATCCCAGAAATTAACATAAAACACAGTGTGTCTGGATGAGAAGCTTCCAAGAAGAATGAATCTATGAAGACTCAAAGAAGGTCATCTATGGCCATTAGTGAGGGCTCAGTGAGCCTGCTCATCAAAAGAAAACAATTCTTACCACAGTGCTTTATGAAAAAGAGGAATGAGGCAATGATTTTTAAAATTGAGAGTGGACATGATTCAGTCCTGAGCTTAAAAATAAAGAATTTCAGGGAAGCTACCAAGGACAGATGATCTCACAGAGTCCTTTCCACCCTCAACTAAAAGTCTATACAAGCTTCTCAGAACATGCATGATGAGGTCAAGGGCTACCAATTTTATTCAAACTATAGAATATTGCCATACTCTGGGGGAAGAGACTAGATCCCCCCCAACTTTTTAAAAATGTCATAATGTTGAGTTCTCTAGATAGTAGTATATGAATGATTTCTGTTTCCATAACAGAACGAAGTCCAGTCTCTAAAAACATGTAAGGATCATATATTGCAATTATACCATAGCAATGGACTTTTTTTTAATACAAATATTCCATATTGGATAATTTGAAGCCACAGAGAGGAGGGGACATGACAGTCACATCACTAGAGTTTGATGAACTGAGTGAAGTCACACATGCAGTAAAGATATGGATTGCTCACTTCTTGGTGGGATAGCAAATATTACAACTGACTTTCTCTCTCTTAAAATATTAAAAAGTTTCAAGGAAGCAAGACCACTCCAAAGGGTCATCTCTTTTCTATCCATTCAACTGGTGTACTGAATGTAATTATCCCTGTGTCTTCTAGGAACCAGTGGAAAGAAACACTTCCTCCTCATTGCTATGTCATGTCTTCCCTCAAAAAGGAGACTTCTGAAAGTGAGAGCTTTAGCCATGGTCCCTCAGCCACAGCAACCTGAAAAATATGATGTCACTAAGGCCAGGGGACAGTGCAGGCCAGAGAGGTCAGTGTTCCCAAGATATAGGGCAGCGCTCAGACCACCTCTGCATATGAGTCCACCAAAGGCACTTCTCTAAGCCCCCAGGTCCCACCCAACTCTCCAGTGAGGGTTTGTATTTATGAAGCATCTTAGTTTGATGCCCTCCAGATTCCCATCCCATCATTGGAGGTAAGCATCCTTAGACTGTGTGTCTCACAGAGAGAACCTCCAGACCACAGATCTCTACTTGCTCAGACCATCTGGAGGGCAAGGAATAAAGCCCAGTCTTCTGTCACTAGCACACGCTTTCCTTCCACCCACATCTAAACTGCTATGAAAAGTAGAGGAAGGAATTGAGGCACTGAGAAACTATTTTTGTGTGTACTGCAAGCCATGATAGCTTATGGAATATATGGAAATTGAATATGTCAGAATATTTTAAAGTTCCCCTTTAAAGTCACATTCATGTGCACCTGGGGACTTTTAAAATTTGAAAATGGCAACAGGATGATTACAGTTTACAAATAAATGTGAAACCATGCAAACTCTCCAAAATTAGATGTTTTCACCATTATTCAAAAATTTTATAATTTTGCTGTCACAACTTTTTTTCCTTCTAAACGTATTTAGAAAGCATGAATGCAAAAAAAGAAAGAAAGAAAGCATGAATGCTTTGGTTCTCTCCAGTTGGCTCTTATGGTTCTCTAGTTGACTATTTTGAGTGGACATGTATGATACAGGCCTCAGTGGATGTCCTGGGAAATGGGCTGAAAGAACACAGGGACAGGAAGAGCCAGCACATGTCACAGGCATTCAGCCTGCGAAAAGCAGCCCTGAGGAAAATGGCACAGCAACCTGGCTCAGGCACCTAAGCTTAGGCTCGAGGAGTCTCTTATCAGTATGGTTTTGGGATGAGTGTTCTGTTTGGGCTCACATTAGCTCTTAGTTTAAAAGGCCAGTGCATTTATTAATTCTTTGTATCACTTTGCTTCCTATCTAGATATTGTGGGTGGTGGGGGACAATAGTGATTCATAGACTTGGATGGTCCAGCCACAGGGCCCAGGCCAAAAGATTAGCTCTGTCACTTCCCAGCAGCATGGCCTGAGACTTGATGGGTCCACACCATTGTCTACAGCTGTTGTGAAGTCTAAATGTGATGCCTGAAAACCACTGGTGATATGTTAACAAATGGTAACTGGCATTGTTAAAGCTAATAACAACAAATAATGGTATTTATTATTATCATTACAGAAAAAGAAATTATTCAGGAGCTTCTGGTTTTCTGTCAAGAGACCCACAGCCACAACCTTGCTTTGAACTTCTGCCCTCTAAGGGGACCTATCCAACTGTAGTACAGATGACTGAATGGTGCTTTCCATGTTCTTTGTACACTGATCAAGCTGTTCAGTCTTTCTACTAATTGTTAGCCTCAAATTATTTCTCATTTATATTATGCTAATAAAATACCATATTTGGAAAACTGCATTTATAAAGCTATGAAATAAAAATATAATTTGCATCATTTAATCAAAAGATATTTTATTTCTCTTCTTTGTGATCAAAATAATGTGGACTGAATTATTTTAGTTTAAATTTTCGCTTTTAAAAGGACCAGTGCTATTCACCTCAGGGTTTTGAGTTTTGAGGAAGCCCATCCAGTGGGTTTTGTTTTTTTGTTTTTTTGTTTTTTTTTAGATTTTATTTATTTATTTGACAGAGAGAGACACAGTGAGAGAAGAGAGAAAACACAAGCAGGGGAAGTGGAAGAGGGAGAAGCAGGCTTCCCATGGACCAGGGGACCTGATGCGGGGCTCAATCCCGGGACTTTGGGATTATGACCGAGCCAAAGGCAGACGCCTAATGACTGAGTCACCCAGGCGCCTGAAGGAAGCCCATCCAAATACAACTCCCTACTTTGCAGCCTGATGGCTTGTAACACTAGCAATTCAACAGATCTGCGAGTCAGCCCCTGATCAGTAGAAGCATAAAACTCTGAGGTGTGCAACACAGCACTGTGCTGTGTGCACAGCAGTGCAACACAGTTTTGTAAAGGACCAGCATTTCCCTTCTCAATAGAGAGAGAACTCCAGACAACTGCAGGTCCAACAGTGCCCTGAGCCAGAGAGGGCGCTCCATGGACGTCTTTGTTCAACACTCCTGTGCACAGATCTGTACCTCTAAGATCTTATTTAGAAATGAGGTACATTCATCATGGTGCAGCCATTCAGGAATGCTGATAACAGCACTCAAAACAATTAAAAGGTGAGTTACAAGACAAGACAGGAGGAGTGAAACTGGGAGAGGAGGATTTCTCCAATTAAAGCTCCCCAAACCATGGCCATATCTTCTTAAAAAGGCACAGAGCACATTAGCATTTTAAAGATTCTGAGGGATCCCTCAATAATAATAATTAATAATAGTTCTTGCTTTGCTTTTTTTTTTTTTAATCCTTATTTTTTACAATGTAACAGACAAGAAAACTCTGTGTGTACTGTCTGTTGGTACCATAGGAATCAGCTGTAGTGGTTAGGGGGGAGAACCCTGGAGTCAGACTAATGGGATTAAAATTTTTCTTCTGACACTTAATGTCATATGACTTTGTACCAGTTATGTAGCTTCTCTGTACCTAATTTTCCTGCTCTGTAAAATTGGAACAATAACATTGCTTAATGTGCTATGGATGTTCTACAGAACAGATAAGGTAACCCCATTAATGGCCTTGCAGAGAACCTGGCACCTGAGTATTTGGCAAATTTCAGGTTAATGATTATTGTGTTGTTCTTCAGTGTTCATGACTCTATGATATACATTCCTTAAATTATTGGAGGTGACCTGGTGGTATTTCCCAATCCCGGCAGACCCAGAAACTCTGTTCTACATAGGCAGAAGGTGGGACATAGGGAGTGAGCACGCTGGTATCCTACCCTGAGAGCTGAACCTGTTGGACTGTGGTCTGCTCAGACGCTGTGGTCACACTTGCCTTCCAGACCCCCAGGCCTCAGGTTCATCCTGACACTGGCAAATGCCCATTCACTTCTGCCTCTGTACTCACATCTGCCTCCCAGACTTGTGACATCAGTCAGAACCTGGTACTCCTCCAGTGGTGAAGCCTTAGCAACTCTGGGCAGACCATTCCTTTGTCCTAACAAAGCCGTAACAGGATGATTTAGGTTAATCATAATGCTGTTCTGTTAGAAAAAGTGGAATCTACTTTCACATACTGTAAAGAGGTTGGGTTGACAACAGCTCACTTCAGATAGATTATTTAATATTGTGGAAGACAGTGTCTTACAATTAAGGAGCTATAGAATGTGTATATCTAGAAAATTTAGAAATTCACATTTTCAGCACACCTCAGTCCTATTGATGCCAGATAATTAGTTCTTTGGTACTTATATTTCCCTAATTATCTCAATAAGGACAAATTCTCCAAGGCAATTCAATGTGAAACTCAAGAAGCTTTAGCTTTAGGTATCTACTTGCATAGTCCCCATCCAGGCTTTGGGTGGGATCCCAGTAATTTCATGTTTGTCTATTTTATATTCTCTTTCCTAAAGAGAGACTCTGAAATTGTATAAGCTAACAGGTCTACAAAATTTAAATCTGTCCCTCCAAATACATTTTAGGTTTGACTTTCCCAGGTAAGAGGAAAAGAAAATAATTTAACAAAAAGTAATCTAGTGACATTCAAAAAAAAAAAAAAAAAGGAGGAGGGGGAACTTACAGAAAGGACTATTGCTACAGGATAACCTTTGCAGGCCATTGAAAAATCCTGGAGATCTTCTTAAGGGATGTTTTTCTTACCATACCCACTAAAAATACATAATAATATAACGCTTTTAGTTTTCTGATACTTTCTTCTTCTCAAACTCGGTTTTTATTCACTTAACACTTTGGGGAATAGTTACATGATTTCCTATGTGTTAATCTAATCTTGACTGCAACTCTGTGAGTCTAAACCAGACATCCACATCCACATCCACACACACATTTTCCTAGGGAAAACATTGTCAATCAATTGGAAGTCCTGGAAAAAGATGAAAAAACAAAAACAAACAAACAAACAAAAAACAAGGAAGAAAGAGATAACTGGAACCCTGAATTCTTATGGTGCTCTGTAAGCTAATTTACCAGCAAATGCATGGATAATTATTTTCCATCAATTTTTAAAAATGTTATTTGATAATTTTGCTTTCAGTATTGAACCCAACCCTATGAGAGAAGGAATGTAGGGAAAATTGCTCTTCAGCTCTATATTTTCTAAAATGTATTTAAATAATTATTTTGTCCATGCAGCCTCATAATAATTAGCTGAATAGAGAATAATGTTTTTGAAAATATAAGCTTTCCTTTAATAATTTAAAAATCTCAGAAGTATTACTGGAACCTATAAAATATATTGTACATCAGCTAATAATCCAATTGCCAAATGACCAGTGGCCACTACAGATCACTAGAGCCTTGAGGATCACTCAGAATCTAATCACATATTTAAATGCCTATTAAATTGTGTAATTCCAATTACATGCTATAATATTTGACTATTTTTCTGATTTAAAAAAGATGAATGTCCAATTAATCAAGTCTTCTTTCTGGGCCATGGAATAATTTTGAACAAGAGATGTTAATCCTGGCTTTAAAATTAGTGTCAAAATAGTTTTATTATGCAAATATTCGGCAAGCATATTTTTGCTTTCATGGGCATGAAAATTCACATTTGAGCCTTATAATTAAATTAACACATCAAGGGAATCATGCATGAAATTATTGTTTCAAGATAAAAAGTGACTGTATGGGCAAGACTGGAGTCATGATGTCAAAAAATTGTAGTTGAACTATAGCCTCTGAATTTCCTTAATACTGTAATGATACGGTTACTTTACATTTTAGATATAATTTAAAAATAGCACATACCAAGGGCAACTCTAGCCGCAGATGCATCATAATTGATCCAGAAGGACACCCATGAGAGAATCGTAATTAGTATAGAGGGCATGTAAGTCTGGAGAATGAAGTATCCAATGTTTCTCTTCAACCGAAAGCTCAGTGAGAGCCGAGGATAGGCACCTACAGTAAACAGACAAAGATTACACTGGAGAAAAGACATGGCAAACAAAAGAGTTTGCTTTGACCTCCATGGTTCAACGACATGCATTTGAAAAGCCCATGAACCACAAGGTGGCCCATGTAATTTGCTTCTGTCTGCCTAATGGTATTTATAGAAGAACCGGGAGGTAAGTCTGTTTTAGTCTATTAGAGAATAATGAGGATATTCTTCTAAAGCCAAGCACTCAGCTGAGAACTATCCCTGGAAAACTTTGGGTAAGTTTTTAGTTTAGAATACAGAATCATGCCATGTATCTTTTTGATTATTTAATTAATGACTGTTCTCTTCTCCATTTAAATAGGGTAGATTTGGCTCAAGGTTTTATTGGGAAAAATGGCTTTTACCAGTTGTTCCCTCCACCCACCTAGAGCAACACCATACACACATACTTGAATTACTGATCCTCATCTAAAGACAACTCTGGGCTACCCTGAAAGCTGGAGAGTCACAGAAGCAGTCCAGTCTTATAGAAGGTAACAGTGTACACTGAGATGCTCTCCTTTGACCACAGACAAGGCATTAAGGAGGGCCTCAGAGAAGCACCTTGCCCACTTTCTTATAAGTGATTTCTAGTGCTAATCTGATGTACGCATCCTACTTAGTACACTTTTGGAACTCCACCATCACAGAGTAAGAAAATTACCCCTGATTATACCACACTTTGTTTTATATATGCCTTCTCTTATATATGCCTTCTCTGTTTTATTTTGCTTTTCTTAGAACAAAGCAAGGACAGGCTCCATTTCCTCCCGTCAACTTTATCAGAACCAAACCTCCTAGCTCCTAATCTAGATTCTAATGAAGCTGCACAGGTCAACCAGTGAAAACTCAATGACCTTCTCTAATCACCAACTTCCTTGCCTCTTTCCCTCCCATCGTCACTGATGGATGGTCCTCCTTTCCTGAGATTGCTGTACCTTGCTTCTCTTGACCTCCTTCTACTCCAAGGCTGACAAGCTCCTATTCTCCTCCTGCACCCAAGTACATGCATCTTCCAGACTTCATTCCATGTCTTCTTCTGTTTTTGTCCCTATATTATTTTCTTTAGATGCCTGATTTACTCATATGACTATTAATTCTATGTCAAAGGTGAAGACTTTTATCCCTAGGCTTCTACTTTTACATCAACTAATTTCAGCCAGAATTATATAAAGGAGAAAAGAAGCCACCTAAGAGACTTAGCACCTAAAGGCCAATGATTTGTGAAGTTTCCTCCAGTCGTTTTTGTGTGGTTGTAGAATTTCTTTTACATAGCTCTGATCAAATGCATATTGCATACTGTCATCAGAGCACAAATATTTTCATACTTATTTCAAATTATTTGTAAACACAATTTAAAATTCTTCCAAATTTTGCTTCAAATATATACATATGTACTCTAGTTTATAAATACATTTTCCTGAATGCTACAAATTTAAGTTATTTCCATTTTTACAAAACTATAAATAATATTCTTAAGATTATCCCTGTGTAGAGTCCTTTTTCTGTATTTGGACTTACTTCCTCAGGATGAATATGCCAAAAGAAGAATTGTTGGGCCAATGTTTAGGCTTCTGACACTTATTGCCAAATTACTTTGCCAAAGAATCATACCAGTATACACACCACTATAAGCCCTTTATAAAACTGTCTATTTCACCTTGTAAACACGATTGTTTCATAGTATTTCTTAAAAATAACTTTTGCTAATTTCTTTGGGAAAAATTGTCCTTTCCAATCAGTTTCTTTAACTGCATACTTCCTAAATGTCTTTCCTCTGCTTTTAAGCTTATAAATAATCTGATTATGCTATTTTTTCATTTTTCTCATTTTTTTCCTCTATTGTTTTCACCTATTCATTTAAGTTCTTTTGGTACCAATCCGTGTGTGTATTGTCTACAAGCATTTTCTCAGTTGTTTGTTTTAAAACTTATAATAGATTTGAGTGGGGGACATATAAATTCTTTAATTTTTTGTATATAGAATTTATCCATTCCATTTTTTTACTTGTTATTTTGAAAACTTGTTGTTAAGACTTAGGTAAGTTCACAATAGAAGCTTAACCACACACCTGCTTTTAAGGTTGGGATTATTTCAGTGTTCAGTATAAAGTGTACATGTACACTGATTTTTATTCCACAAACAGCCTACCAATCCTCCCAATTCCATCAATGGAATAAAGCTTCCATTGACATAGGTTTGATAGATTCTATTGATTTGTATCACATCTTATGTATATATGGATCATTGGCATGATGTGCCATTGAGCTGGCTCAGAGCCTTATCGTAGGCTTTCCCATCTCCAAATCCTTGGCCCTAAGCTCCCTCCACACATTCCTGAAGCACAGCCTGGAACTCGCTGTCAACCCATACTCCAAATCTTCTATAGTTCACTGCTTTCTATGAAGGTCTAAATATGCATGTGGGAATTTTAGTTTCTCCAAGATGCTTCCCAGATTAACTTCAGTTTCCACTATATCTCTTCATTAAGCAGACGATTTTCTAGCCCAAAGAATGTCCTCACTGCCTCAAAATAATTGTCCATATTTCCTGCTCCTTCTGATTCACACACTTTTCCCTCCTTATGAAATGCCCTTCCTTCTCCACACTCCAAAATCTTGGTCAAATGCCACATCTTCCATGAGTCCTTTCTTCTTTCCTCCAAATGAAAATCATTGCTTTCCTGAGTCATTTTCTTTTTCATTAAAATTATTACTATTTAGCAAGGCAAGATCTTCCTTAATCAGTTGTACAGTCCCCAAAGCAGAGTTTGTGAAGTGATATATTTTTCATATACTGTGATGCCTATGTAAATTTCTAAACTATCATATGTTATCAACAAATACATTCGTATGCATGAAAATGGAAGCATTTGGTTTATTTACATGACTTTCTAGCAAGTGTAATATTCAAAATATTCGAAACCTTTATTGAATCTTAATTTGAAATGCCATAGCAACTTCAGTATCTTTATTGAAGTAACTTCAGTGTTGGCTCTTAGTTTGAAATTTCATGAAAATTTCATGCTTTACTTATCACTTGTCATTTGCTTATCTTGTTTCACATGTGTCTCACTATGGCCACTATACTTAAACAATAGTTTCCGTATCCATTACGGTAGTTTGGCTTATGTCAGTAACAAAAGGATCCCCAGATCTCTGTAGCAGATAACAAGAATTTTTTTCTTGTGCTACATATCTGCTTAGTTCTGTATCTGGAGCACTGCTTGATATTGTGATAGAAGTGTTACACTCAATGGGCCTCACATTTCCTTATCTAAAGGATGTGTCTCACATTTCCTTGTTACAGTAATCTTTATGTCATTGGAGAACAGTTTAGTCCCCTCCCAGGGGAGAGCAGCAAATATTTTTTGAGTAAAAATTTAATCTACCATATTCCTCAACTTTCCATTTTCAAGTCAACTTTCTTGATATTTCCCAAAGTATACCTTCTTCAGGGAAACCATTCCCAACAGAGGCAAATATCTTTACCTCAGTAATGAAGTATGATTGAGGCTGTTGGGAATTCTTGTCCCCTATAACATGAGGCCAATGACATGAATGCATAGTCAAACATTTAGAAGATCACTGTAGACCTCAAGGAAAGAAATACTAACCTGATTAAAAAAAAAAAACCCTGAATATCTGAAAATTTGCCAAGATATAACACAGAACATAGAATAACACAAAATTCATAATATTGAAATTAGAAAATTAAGAAACATACCATTTTCCGATATATTTGTTCAGTAAATATATTCTACTTATTGAAATTGAAGTGTCACTTCATATTAAAACAAGTTTTAGGCATTCACCATATGCCCCATCCATTCCGGTTTCATAATTCCAGACTTGGGAATGGTGAATGGAACAGACAACACAGATGAAAAAGAAGAGAGTCTACATTCTCAACTAACTTCAATTAATCCATGTCAGACTGACCTTGGTAAAACAGAGGTAGGAACCATGGTGGAGATACAAAAATATTTTAGACCATGAGATTTGGTCATACAAGAGAGGTTTCATGGCATCTGAAGTGAGACACTATTCCTGGTTGATTTTTTTTTTCAACCAAGGAAGCAGAACAGCCTTCAAGGTGGGGCCAAATGAAGAAAAGCCTTTCAATATGCTATGAGAAAGAGACCTCAGAGTGTTAATAAACACAAGAATTCTCAGAGATGTTGAGATATGTTCCAGACCAAGGCCTTTGCCATTTGATATGCATCCTAAAGAACACACAGAAGTCTTCTTGGATCTATATTAGACAAAGTCCTTACACTGCAGGGCAAATGCCATGATGTATGCTGTATCTATGGGAAAATTCCCCACATAATCATAGCTAGTGGTTAATAAAGTTGAAAAGTAGTGAGTCAGCTACACCAAGATATAGCCTTCAAAACAGCAATAGAAGCTTAAAAATTACAACAGAAAGGCACAGAAGCCCTACAGCCTGTGTGCCAATGCAGATGCAGTCAGGTTCCCAGTAGGTGCTGAGCCAACAGACAGGAACAGTCCCTGAACACAAGTGCATTGTTCCAATTCCTTGGCAAAATTACCTATCAAAGATGCTGATCTCAACCTTTTTTCCCTAGATGCACCTAAAGTTATGCCAAAAACAAGGCTCTGGATAATTAATCTAGCCTAAATTAATATTGCTCTCTAAAGCATTAATATTGCTGAGGAACTCATAAAAAACACGGACAGAGTATTGTGTCACCTTTGTGGAGAGAGAGATCCACTCAAATGTGTCCATAAAGTAATAAACTATTTTAGCAACTGCGGCAGAGCTAACCTATACACATGTGCTTCTCCCTCTTTAAGGTGGCCACTGTGAGGGGCTCTCCCTCCATTGACTGAGAAGCTTTGTGAGATTCCAGTGAAGCTCTTGAGTTTTTGTCGGCATGGCCTTTCTCAACATGCTGTCTCATTCATTTATAATCTACTTTTTCACGTTATAATTCAAAATAGAGTTAGTAATTCTCTTTTTTCCCATTACAAGTCCCCTTAATTATTTTATGTTCAAAAAACCCATGAAGGGAAGGATATATCTGAAGTAGAAGGGAAAGAAAGAAGAAGAACAGGACTGGAGCTCAAAAAATTGTTTTCAGGTTGTTTCAATAGTCAATGATTCTTCTTCTGAGTCTCCACAATAAAACCAGAATGTTGTATCACATGACTATGGAGCAAAGAGTGGGGGTGTCTAAAGGATCTAGTTTCAGCCTCATGGTTTGTTTGGACTATTCCTTTCAGAAGCTGACTGTCCTATTAGACCCTAAGTCTTCTTGTGCTGAAATAAGGCAAGAATGTCACAAGTGAAGAAAACAAAAGATGATATACTTCATCAGAATTATAGACTATTAATCTGCAAAGGAAACTATCAAGGAAATAAAAAGACGACACGCAGAATGGAAGAAAATATTTTCAAATCATATATCTGATAGGGATCTTGTGTCTAGAATATATAAAGAAGGTTTATAAAAAATACAATCCAATTTAAAAATGGACAAAGGACTTGAATAAACATTTCTCCAAAGAAGAAAGTGTCCAATAAGAATATAAGAACACATTATTATTTATTAGGGGACAGGCAAATCAAAACCACAATGAGATACCACTTCACACTAGGATGACTACAATAAAAAAGATAGATATAGAAATACTATGCTATTTGGTAATCCCACTACTCAGCATTTACCCAAAGAATACAAAACTATTAATTCAAAAAGATATATGAACCCCTGTGCAATATTATTTACAGTGACCAAGTTATGAAAGTAACCTAAGTGTCCTTTGATAGACAAATGGATAAAGAGGACGTGGTTTATACATACAATAGAATGTTACCCAGCAATAAAAAATAATAAGATCTTGCCATTTGTGACAACATGGATGGACTTAGATGGTATTATGCCAAGTGAAATAAGTCAGACAAAGAAAGACAAATACTGTATGATTTCACTTAGATGTGGTATTTGGTTGGCTCAGATGGTTAAGTATATGCTTCTGCCTTGGGTCATGAACTATGGGACCTGGGATCAAACCCCACACTGGGCTCTTGGATCAGCAGGGAGTCTGCTTCTCCCTCTTCCTCTCTCCCCAGCTCATGCTCTCTCTCTCTCTCAAAAGAATAAGTAAAATCTTTAAAAAAATGAATAAACAAACAAACAGTGCAGAAACAGATCCATAAATACAGAAAACAAGCTGGTGATTGCCAGAGGGGGAAAATGTGGTGGATGGGCAATATGGATGAGGGGGGAGTGGGAGATACGGGCTTCCAGTTATGGGATGAATAAATAGTGGGATGAAAGGTTCAGCATAGGAAATATAGTCAATGGTATTGAAACAGTTGTACGGTGACAGATGGTAGCTACAGATGTGGTGAGTGTAGTATAATGTATTGAGCTGTGGAATCACTATGTTGTGCACCTGAAATTAATGTAACATTGTGTGACAACTCTATTTTAATTTTTAAAAAGACAATAACAGGGGCGCCTGGGTGGCTCAGTGGGTTAAAGCCTCTGCTTTTGGCTCAGGTCATGATCCCAGGGTCCTGGGATCGAGCCCTGCATTGGGTTCTCCGCTCAGCGGGAGGCCTGCTTCCTCCTCTCTCTCTCTCTGCCTGCCTCTCTGCCTACTTGTGATCTCTGTCAAATAAATAAATAAAACCTTAAAAAAAAAGACAATAACAAGTGGTGAGGATGTGGAGAAATTAGAATCTTCATGTACTTCTTGTGGGAATATATGGGAATATTAAATGGTGACATCATTTTGGAAAAGAGTATGGCAATTCTTCAAAAGAGTTAAACTTAGCTAGTTACCATATGATCCATCAATTCCAATCCTAATGAGTTGGCTATGAGAAATGAAAACTTACCTACAGAAAAGCTTGTACATGAATGTTCAGGGCAACTTTATTCTTAATATCCCAAAGGTGGAAACATCTCAGTGTTCATCAACTGATGAAAGGTTAAATGGAATATGATATATTCATACAATGGAATAAATAAATAGCAATAAAAAGAAATGAAATATTGATATATGACACACATGGATGAACCTTGAAAACATCATGTTAAATGAAAGAAGCCAATCACAAAAGGACCACATAGTGTATGATTCTATTTATATCAAGTACGTAGAATAGGCAAATACACAGAAGCAGAAATTAGATTAGTGATTGCCCAAGATTAGGGGAAGTGGGTTGGGAGAAATGGGGAGTGCCTGCTGGTGGGTACAGGGTTTCTTTTTGAGTTGATAAAAATGTTCTAAAACTGAACAGTCATGATTATACAACTATGTAAATACACTAAAACTACCGAATTGTATAATTTAGATGGATGAATTGTATGGAATCGAAATTGTATTTTGGTAAATCTATTATAAAGAAAATAGAATACCTACTATGTATATTTTACTGGAAATTAAATGGCTTAATTTATATCAGGTAACAAACATACTACCTGGCCCAAAATACACATTTAATAAACACATGTTGCTTCTTTCCTTTTCTTCCTCTATGATGCGTTCTGTGTTCAGGATTCTATAATCTAAGAATTTTTACCATTGAACATTTTCTTAAAAATTGTACTAGCGTTTTAAATATAATTCCAGAAGATAAAGGTAGTCAAGAATTATTTTTACAAAGGAGATGTAGGGCAATGAATTTCTGAAGAAATCTGGCTTCTGTAGTAGGACATGTTTTATAGGTCGAACCCTTAAAGGAAAATGATTTCATAACAACAAGATGTGATAGGTAAGCTCTCATTTAGCACTGAGAGTAAGCTTGCTCTGGGCCCATAATTTTGGATGAAGAATTAGTGTCTGGTTAGGAAACACAGATGAATTGTCTCTTAGGATCCTTCTAAAAAAAATAAATGGGGAAAAAGAATGGAAATTTGTCTGTAGAACTTAAGGTTAAATTATATTACAAATAAGATAAAGATGATGATAATTCCTTCTTTTAACATTTCATATAATACTTTCTCTAGACCTACAGTAAATGTTATTTATAGACCCAATGGACAATAACTTGATCACAGGACTTTAGTTTACTAAAGCATGGAGTTCACGAATGGACTTTAGAGAAAATTAAATGAATGTATTAAAAGTGTGACATGCAGACTTTAAAAACACTTGTAATTTGTCATAATCATTAATGAAAAGCAAAATAGCATTTTGAAAATTGATTTTTGAAAGATAGAAAATTCACATATCTTAACAGAAATCTTTCATTATCATTCAATTTGAGATCCTTCTCTTTTTCTTTCTTCTAATCTTGGCAGAAGTATTTTGAAATAAAGCCAGAAGATATCAGTCCAAATGTACCCCAGGAAAAAAAGGGAAGAGAAATAAAAACATCAGGTAGTTAAAGCAGCATATTAAATAATGTGTTTTTCATGTATCTATCAAAAGTTTCAGTCTTTTAGCTCATACAAAACAAAAAGTTAGGAGTCAATTTCAGATTTGATAAAAAAAAATACATCCCAAATTTTGCTTGTCAGCAGAATATACATTCAAGAACAATACAAAAGATGAAGTCTCAATCTGGTGATCCTGTGCCGAGTGATATTTAAGGAGCTCTTTGATTATTAGCTGGATATATTTATTGAAATCAATTTAATGCAATGTTTCTTTTAACCTGATTCCCTTACCACCTGCTATTCAAGTGCTTTGCTTATTATTATTATTTTTTTTCTCACAGCTTTTTTTTTTTAAGATTTTATTTATTTATTTGACAGAGAGATCACAAGTAGGCAGAGAGGCAGGCAGAGAGACAGGAGGGGAAGCAAGCTCCTTGCTGAGCAGAGAGCCCGATGCGGAGCTCGATCCCAGGACCCTGGGATCATGACCTGAGCCAAAGGCAGAGGCTTTAATCCACTGACCCACCCAGGCGCCCCTCCTCACAGCTTTTTATTGTTACAAACAAGAGCTCAGATCTCCTTTCAGCTTTAAAGGACTTCGGTGTTTCCTCCTTATGTTATTGGAAGAATACAGAATTATATTTTCCAAAATGTGACTGCAAAGTGTATCCTAATTTTTCTCTTTTCTACTCTCATGTATTAGTAGTCCAAACTAAGTAAGAATTAAATATTGAAACAAGTGTACTTTTTTCCTGAAAAAATAGAGGGGTAGGAAAAAAAAAAAAACAATGGTATTTAATTACTGCAGAATAGGTAACACTTCCACTGGAAACAACTAGAAGAAAATGGACAAAATTTAAATACATTTCCCTGAAGACACTGGAGAAATTGCAAGCCAGTGAAAATCTTGGCCAAGATCTGGGAGAAAAAAGAAACTGAGAGAGGTGAGCCCCATTTCATGTAGCTGAAACATGTACTTTTAGAAGGGAAAATGAGAAGTTAAGCAGGACATTTGACAGATTCATGGACTAAAAGAGAGACACTAGGGACAGAGAACATCAAGTAGGGATTCCAAAGAGCTCTGTCCAAGAAACAAAGATAAACCAGAAGGATTAACACATATACAAGGACTGGATATGAACTCAGAATTACCTGTCCTGGATTGTTAATGACTCTAGCTGCTTGACAGAGCTAAGCATAGATCCTCTCTGAGGAAAGAGGACATCATCATACACTTGAAATTATGTCCACAATTTCCCCACGGATAATAATAACAGATTAAACATAAACAAAGAGAAAACTGTTGGACTGAAAGATAAGTGAGAAGAAAATTCCAGAGTGAATCATGAAGAGAAAATAAAATGAAAACTTCCAAAAGGGAAAGGGAGATATATAGAAGATATGGGGGGAAATCCAATGTTGGAGTTGTAAAATTGGAATTAAAACTGGAACCCTGGAAGAAAAATGGAGGAAATGATAGGGCAAAGGCACTGATGGCTGAGGGTGCTCCAGAAGTGTTAGGAGACCTCAAGCCAAAGATTCAGGAAGATCTATAACCTCCAGTAGCAGAGAAAACAATATCTTGGTACATCATAAATACCAATAAAATAAAAAGAGAGAGAGAGAGAAAAAAAAAACATAAAAAATTCCTAGAGAGAGAAGAAAAACAGTTTAATTTGAAAGCACCAATTAGATCAACAATGGTCTCAACAGAAAGAGTGGAAGCCAGACACAATGAAATACCATCTTCAAGCAGAACCTAAATTTCTAGAACCATTATACAAGAATATATGACATAAGGTCATAAACAGTTAAAAAAAAATAAACCTAGAAGAAATTTGTGACCAGGAGACTCAGAATAAAGAAAATATTTTTAAAGTGTTTTTCAAGGAAAAAAAAAGTTATTTGGGCAGAGTGATTTGGAGATAAAAGAAAGAATGAATAACAAAGAAAAGAGGACATTTATAATGTAAGTGAACATTTAACAACAATAATAGCATCATACAGGGTTGTAAATGTGTATAAAATTATAATATGTAATGATAATAGCATATATAAGTCAGAATGAGGAAATGGTGAGTTAAGATGCACAAAGATCTCTGCAGTGTTTGGAAGAGGTAAAAAGACCGTTTCACATAAATTATCAGAATTAACAAATACTTTTAGCTAGGTTGAAGAAATCATTGTGTGGGGTGCCGGGGTGGCTCAGTGGGTTAAAGCCTCTGCCTTCTGCTCAGGTCATGATTCCAGGGTCCTGGGATCGAGCCCCACATGGGGCTCTCTGCTCAGCAGGGAGCCTGCTTCCCTTCCTCTCTCTGCCTGCCTCTCTGCCTACTTGTGATCTCTCCCTCTGTCAAATGAATAAA